>JASANZ010002124.1:0-49837 GCA_030849805.1 Sergeia podlipaevii
CACTACACATTACTAGCATTTTGCGCTAGTTACTTGTATTGTGCTGCAATCCTGGCCTCAGTGACGCATACGTTGGCTCTAGCGAAGCTCGCGCCTCTGTCATCCCCTCTCTACCATCTGCCGCCTCTTCTTCTGTCGCGAGCTGCGCCGCTGCTGCTGCGGTCGCTCGCTCTCCAGCAAGTCGCTTCTGTTGTGCCTCATGGGCACCAAAGAGACGAATATGTGAAAAGACGTCCATTTCGTGAATTTCCGTGCCATCCAGATTGTACTTGGGCCCTTTCAGCAAACTCTTTCCCTGCGTCTCCACCGCCTCCGTCAGCTCCGGCCGCTTTCCGACCCATCCATCGTACTGGAGCAGCGTGCGGGGTGGCGCAAGACCTGGATACAGCGCAATTCTCCCCGGATTCAGCGTCGACTGTGGGGTTTCCCAGGCCTCTTCGAGAAATGCTGTCTCAAACTGTGGCAGCAAAAGTGGGGGGACATAGAGCTCCACCGTGAAGGCTTTGTTGATGATGAGCAGTTCCTTCGCCTCATTGCTAAGACGATGGAATGCTTTGATGATAGACTGCTGATTAAGCTTACCAATTTCGTGCGCGAAGCGATGCCCATGAGAGTAACAGCACAGCGCAGGCACGCGCACGACGTCAGCTTCGTTGCTTCCGCCGGCGTGGGGCTGCATGGTCATATCGCCGCTTGCGCTCTTGGCATGTCGCCCAGGCTGTCGAAACATCTCTGCTGCCTCATAGAAAATGTTGCGATAGGCAGATATCATCTCCACCTGTGCCTCCTCACGATGATAGCGGTCAACGTCAATGTTGGGGTCTACGCACACACAAACACGGAAGACCTGCGTTAACGTGCGTGTCAAGGGTGGCGAAGAGCGCGATGAGTAATGGGCTGGCTGAGTCACAGGTAGCGTAACGTGGGAAGTGGTGTAGCCGGGTAGCAGTGTCGTGTCACCGTTCTGTCGCAGCTGACGTCGATTATTTCTCGACAAGTACCACGCATCAAACACGGTGTCGGTATCACAGTAGTTGGGGTCAGCAGACGAGAAACTGGGCGGGGCACCCCCCAGTTTGGGCTGTGAGTTGCCTTGTGTCACCGAAAGCGGCGGAAGATGCTCAAAAACAGCAAAGCGAGCAACGTCGGCGTCTTCTCGCCCTTTCAAACGAAAAGCGTCCCTATGTTGGTAGAAAAGTGGATGTGCGCCAGGGAATGCAACTGCCTTCTCCACATCACCAAGCGCGACGGGATCCACCACAAGCACGTTCCACGAGTTCTTCCCTTCCGCAACTGCCTCCTGCTGCTGCTTCTGCTTGAGCACAGATTGCATGCGGGTGTCACCGGCAAAGGCCTTTTGCTGCTCCAAGGCGTTGCCTGTGCTACTCGTGGGGTCTGAACGGAAGGGGAAATCATCTCTGCAACTCTGATGCGAGCCGCCGATATCTTCCGTGTTCGTTGACCCGTCGCTGCGACCACTGGCGATGTGACTAGGTAAAGACGACCGATGACAACGATGATGAACCAGCAACGAAGGATCTACTGTGCCGTAGAGATCAGCAGGTGACAGGTACGGCAGCACACGCACGCGGCTTTCAAACGCTAAGGAAAGAATATCACGTCCACGGGGTTTGTTAAACGTAATGCCAGACCTTCGCAGGCGGTGTACTCGGGACTCATCTAGGCCACCGTAAAAGCTCCTGCGAGAAAGATAAAAGGCGCCTGTGGCTATAGGCATAAAAGTCGTAGTGGTGGTGGTGGTAATAGTGAGAGATGAGGCATCAAAAAAGGACACCGCCGCTGCTGAAGCGGAGCATATGAAGCAAAAAGGAAAAGTGCGGCCACGCATTTATATCCCTTTTGTGTGAGTGTAGGTGTGTGTGGGGGTGTGGGGATATGCGCTATATTCTTTCTTTTTTAAAAGATACTATAGAAAGGAAATAGTAAGGATGCATAATAGAAAAAAAAAAATTAAGAGAACAACGGAGCAAAGAAAAAAAAAGTATACCGGTGAATGTATACACACCGTCCACACTTGCTAGTGCCATGGAGAGAGAAAAATATAAACTGGTGGGGAGCTGATCTATAAGTTAAATCTGTAGTGTAGCAGTAAAACTGTAAATTGCAATAAAACACAGGCAATAAAAAAAAACATAGTAATTGTCAAGCAACTTTTAAAAAAGCCGTTATGACTGAGAGCCCCACTTAGATAGCATCTGAAGTACCGCAGGGTTCGGCACCGATGGCGGATGTCCCCCTGTAGTAGACAAACGAGCTCGGGAGTTGGCGCTACCTGCTGGTGGTGCGTGTGACACCAACGCGGCATCGTGCACCATGGTGAGTGCAGGCATCGCGGAGGCAGCAGCAGCAGGTGCGGCAGCGGCGCGTCCCTTGCCTCTGCCAGCGCCAGAGCTTGCTAAAACAGAAGTTTTCCTGCCCTCTCGCTTGCCAGACGCAGTGCCTGCCACACTAGTGGCCTGAAGCGCTTGCATATCACAGCCGTTGTTCTTCCTCGTAGTATGGTACGCATGGTCGTCGTCATCGTCATCCACGTCCACCACATCAGGCATGTTCGTTTCCTCCCGCGGTCGCTTCCCACCTCGAGCAAACGGTGGCTCTGCAAGCGTCCTCTTGTCCCCTGCCGCCGTGACGATGTCCGCCACCGCGTCATCTACGAACCTTCGGTCCAGACCATCGCCTGGAAGCTCCTCAAGTGCATCCTCCTCATCGGTATAGGGTCCTTCTCTGCCTTCCTTCTTTATTTTTGAATGACGGGATGACAAGCCAGAAGGACGGTGCTGCTGCAGCTGCTCGTGGTTCGCGTGCTGCATAATTGCATTATTCACAAAAGCAGACACGTTGCTAGTCAAAAAAGGATCGTCCAGAGCACTGGACTTTCGATCGATGGAAGAAGCCTTCAGTGGGGCTCCAGGGAGAGGCTCAATTGCATCAAAGATATCCCCAGCGACGTCGCAATTTTTCTTCTTGTCAGCAATAGTCTCACCGTCATCCCCATCCTCATCTCCGTCTTCTTCGTTGGCTGCGACGCCGAGGCTGGCAGCGAGATCCATCTCCAACGTGCGCACGTACTTGTCGTTCACCTTCTGCTTGTGCTGCATCACCTCCTCCACAATCGTGTCCGCCTTCAAAATCACATCCTCAGAGCCATTGTTGAGCTTGCGCCACACCGCTTTCGGTGTGGCGTTTAGCAGCTCCGTGAGACGATCATCAATAGCGTCTCGCTCGTTCTTTTCGGCAAACGCGTACACCGCCGCGGACACCTCCGGCTCCGAGAGCAGCGTACACGCATCCTTTGCGTTGTTGTTGAATACCTCCGCTACCTTGCTGCGGATATCAAGCGTGTTCAATTGATAAATAACAGGCACCACGCCGGTGCCTCCGCCAGCGCCGCCCACCTTGCCCACGAGCCTACCGCGAAGAGTGGTGCCAACAGTGACCACCGGCTTGGGGCGTACAGGGCGAAGCAGCTCCCCTGGGTTCGCAATCACATCCATGTACTGCTGTCCAAAGCGGTTCAGATTAGGCTGAGGAAACGGAGCGGAGTCGGCATCAGAAAAATCCACTGCAAGACGCATCAGCGGGTACTTGATATTCGGGTGGAACGCGAGCACGTCATCGGGCACACGCGCCACCTGCTCCTCCGCTTCCTCGACCATCTCCTCCACCACACTTCGCAAGAATTCTTCAACGGCGTCAAGTGTGCGGCCTGACGCGTTGTCCCGCGCGAGTACGACCGTGCGCCGCACCGTCGGTCGCACACTACGCAGCGTAAAAGGTGTAAGACGATACGCCGTTTCTCGTATCTCAAGGATGCCGTACTGCTTCGGGTTGCACTCCTGCGCCGAGAGCGAGGTAAGAATGCTGCTCCCAGGCTGAATAATATCAAACCCTTGCGAAGGCTGTGGGACCATCAGTTGTTCATGCTCGTTCCCCCAAATGACCAGATCCAACCCAAAACCAGCAAGCATGTGATCCAGCACGCCAGCTTTGCTGCCGAAGCCGCGCACGCCGCGATTCTGATGGAGCAACAGAATACTAAACCATCTCACTCCTGGCACTGGCTTTGGGCTAACAAAACGCACCTTCTTCGCGCGAAAGCAGCGGTGCAACCGCTCATCCCGCACGTTCCCCAGGCCGTAAAGTGCAATGTGGGTGTTGCCCTTCCGCAGCAGCACCGGCTCCACAACAATATCGTCCAGAGAGGAAACGTGTCCAAAGTAGTTAATGCACCCAGTAGTGGCCAGCACGTCAAGCGCCGAGGTGCCACCAACTGGATCGTCGTGATTGCCGTGAATCGCGAACACCGGCAGCGCTACGTTGATATTTGGGTCTTGAAAGTTAGCCAGCGGAAGTGCATGCGTGGGGAAGTTCTTCGCGGGATCACTCAGCAGTGAAAGTTCAATGGGTTTGTCTCCGAGAGTGTATTTTCTGAAAAGCGAGCATGCCCGTGTCAAGCATCCAAGACTGGGTTTGTTTTCATGAAAAAGATCACCGCCAAGAAACATGGCGTCCACATCGTGCTCTACACGCGCGGCGCGTAAAATTTCTTCGAAAGTAGTGAAGCTGTCATCTCCACGCCGGGGGTCGCGCTCAGCGAAGCCAAGGTGATTGTCTGTGGTAATGAGTATCTTCACTGTTGATGACGATGACGCAGATGAAGCAGATGAAGAGGCAGCTGTTGGCATATTTCTTATTGGTGTTCGCCAAACTTTCCGCTCGATACAATCGATGCGCGTGAGCCTATATATATATATGTGTGTGTGTAGTATATGTTGCAGTACGTGACGCTCCTCCACGCAAGCTCTAATGCTTACCTTCTGCGCTCTATGGTGCTTCTAAACAGTAGATAATCCGCCTTCTTTATAAATCCGGATATGCGTATGGCGTGTGTGGGCCTCTGTGTCAACTTTCTTCCTGTCCTTTTATGGAAGACAAGCAGGCATTAATCGCTTCGCTACACACGCGCACACACACAGCGAGTGTGTAAGAAAGAAGAAAAATAACTTCTGTGTGTGTGTGTGTGTGCGTGTATGTTCTCTTGCTTTGTGTAATAGAGATGTCTATGTGTCAGTATATGTAGCAGCTGCACTAGTCTGTCCCGTGGTCTCCTTCCTTTTAAACTTCCTCTTCTTTTAAAAAAAAAAAACTTTGATAAGTCGTGGAGAAGCGTTCCCAGTTTATTTCCTTATTGTTTTATCAGTATCAGTTTAAGAAAGAAAGAAAAGTAGATTTAAGAAAAAAACAAAGAAGATAAATTGTCAAATGTAAATGGAAAAAAAAAAATCAGTCTCCAAGAAAGGTCCTTGATTGTTCATACATGCATACACAAGAACCCCTTTCTCTATCCCATACGTAGGCAAAAAGATAAGTTTCCTCTTGTCCTCTATTTTTTGAGGAGCATACTATTCTTCACTGTTCCCTCGCCCATACCTGAATCATCTTCCATGTGTGTGCTTTAAAAAAAAAAAAAAAAAAGGTTGCATTTTTTTTTTTTTGAAGTCCTCATACTGTGTCACATACAGACACACAACAACAACTCATGGAGCCAAAGCTTGATCAGTCCTCCACACACGCACACATGCTCTCTCTATTAAAGACAAAGAGAGAACAACCACCACCACGACAAAAAAATAATAATCATCCGTAAATTGTTTGTCTCCGAATGATTTTCGCAAATACAAAAACCGCATAAAAGAAAAAAATAAAGATATGCAAACAACAGAAGCGCTGCACCTATTTCACGTATGGTAACAACCAAACAACAATAAACACCACGACTACAACACCTTGTGTGGAGAAAAAAAAAGAAAAAATCTGCATTCTTCCTTACAGTTGCACCCACTTGGGCAAAGGTGTCTTGGTCTGGTAGTCGCGCACCGAGTCCTTGACGCCCTTGACCTTGCCAGTCTTCTTGTCCGTCTCCCACATGTGCGCCGGCAACAAACCCGCTGTGTTGCGGTGCATCGCCACCTCTGGACGATTGAACTGTGGCATCGGGTGGTGCTGGCGCACCTCCCAATACGTCCGGATCTTCTGCGCCTGCTTCCACGGCGTCACGCCATCGATAAACTGGAACATATCACGCACCTCATTCTCAAAGTTGCGCAGGTATCCGTGCGGGCGAGCCTTGTACCTCCAAAAGCGGTTGAGTGAAAAGAAGTGGCTGCTGCCGATGTTGTCCTGGCGCAT
Source organism: Sergeia podlipaevii (assembly GCA_030849805.1). NCBI lineage: Eukaryota > Euglenozoa > Kinetoplastea > Trypanosomatida > Trypanosomatidae > Sergeia > Sergeia podlipaevii. Next base: position 6,211 of record JASANZ010002124.1, read on the forward strand.
AGTTTCGTGAATGATAGGCTGATCTGCCTCCTGCACCGCTATCCACTCCCACGGGGTAAAGCGATGCATGTAACCTTGACGGATGTAGTCCCTACGATGTGAAATGCTGAGTGGGCGATGATTCTCTGGTCTGCGGGTATCAAAGCGAGTCCACTGATCAACCTCAGTTATCTGGCGCGTCGTGCGGTACTTGGTCGCCACGGCATCGGCGCTATGGACGTCGTATTTGTCCAGAAAGTGATCTACTGCTCCAGCAGTACCAGATGCGGAAGTGGTCTTCTCGTTGTTTGGGTCCGCTACATCCACGTAGCGGCGCAGACCCGCTGGGTTGTAGCGCCGCGATTCATCTCCCACCGTACGCTCAGGACCATGGTACTGCCGCTGCCAGATGAGAACGTCCGCCAGCGGGATCTGCTCCACAGCGCCATCCGACTGAAACGCGATCGTCACCAGACGCGGCTCAGGGTTAAAGAAAGGCTGCTTCAGATAACTAGCGATGCGACCAGCTTGATAATCACCTGTCACACGCTCCTCTTCCACCCCACCGCTGCTGCCAACCGCGACCTGGCGACGCGCACGCACAGGAAGTCCAGCGCGCAGTCCGTCCGCGTGCGTAGCGGGAGACCATCCCTCCGTGCCTTCCGCCGTCGCCTTCTCCCATAGGGCATCCTGTGTTTCCACATAGTTGCCGCGATTGTATGCGTAGTCGGCGATACCATAGTTGAGCGCGTGGTTGTACTTGGTGCTTGCCGGCACCTCCAATGGGTAAGTACTGAACTCCTCGTCAGTGGAGTCTAGCATCTCTCCGGACTCGAGCTGGACCGCGAGTGGCGTCACGCGGCGCGCGCTACCAGGAATGACGGCGTAAAGCTCACCGTCAATCTGGAGAGTTCCGCTCATGCTAGAGTGTCCGCCGTTCTGATCACCACCAGCAGCAGACAACTCCTTTTCAAACTTCTTCTCCGCAATTGTCATGACAGCCCCAGTCTCGACGTGCTTGACGTCCACAACGCAAGTGGGGTACCCTTGCGCAGCGACATAACCCATCTGCCCACGATGTGGAACAAAGCGCCGTGCCTTCGTCATGGTTTCCCACTCCGCTAGCTGCTTCTCCGTCTCTTGCTTGACATAGGTGTTGTACATAGCCCGCTCCTCCGCCGTAAAGTGACGAAGCACGTCAGGAGACTGCGCGTATTTGATGACCGGCTCTGGCGCACGTCCTGCAACATCATTGATAAAGCCGCGACCCAGCTTGTGCTGATACCCTTCCAGCAGCAGCAGCCTGTTGAGGTAACGCGAGCTCAGAAGGTGCTCACGCGTATCAGCGCTGCCAAGCTCGTCGTTGAGGTGCTGGAGATGAAGGCCCACAGCGGCATCTGTGCCAGTGACAGCAGCCGTAACAGTAGGAGAGGGAAGCATGTACACGCCGAACCAGCTCCGCAGCGTCTCCACGTCCACAGGAACCTCGTCATCCTGCAGGCGCATCCGAGAATTATCGAAGGGAGTCTGCTCACACAGTGCATCCAGTGCCGCGCGGCGTGCCTCTCGCTCTTGAGCTGTCTCGTTCGCAACCGGCTCTAGCCCATGAAGGAGTGCCAGCTCACGGCGTTGCTGGTGGTGCGCGCGGTAACGCGTGAAAAGTTCCCACTCCAAGAAATCAGGACGTTGCTTCATCAGTGCAAAGCCCTCTGTGTCTTGGTACATGCGGTTCAAGCGCTGAGCACGGAAGTCAGGAAAAGGCTTGAAATAGTCTAGTGGACGGTCGCCACGTGCGTTGCGGTGGCGAAAAACAAACTCATCAATAGACTGGGTAATAGGCGTGCCGTAGTGAAACGTGCTGCGCTCCATGATGTCCTGCTCACCACGACCCACGCGATCCTCGCGCCGCTGTAGGTCAAAGCGATTATTCACCAAGTGACCAACACCGCGTTCGGTGTTCTGACGCTGGTAGGGGTCAGAGTGCTCGTCTGTCGCAGTCCTGCGATAGGCGTGTGCGCCAAAGAGCATCGCATCTACCAGCCGCTCGTCATTCGTCTGCTTGGCGATGGTGCGATGATCCGGTCCTGCATCCTGCACGAGTGCGTTTTGACGCCCCAGGCCAAACTTCTGCGCGCGCTCCTGCTCCTTCTGTTTTTCCTTCGCCTCACGGCTGAGGCGGAGCTCTTGCACGACTTCCGCCGTCAGCGACTCCCCCAGCTTCGGTTCATCGATCACGGTGTTATCGGCAAACGCTTTGAAAATACGACCCTCTGTGCTTGGAGGAGTTCCATCGCCGCTGCCGGCATCACGAAGTGATTTTTGCGCCTCCTCGAGAGACGACGCGGGCGTGTTGGGGGGCAGTTGCTGGCCTGCAAACGTACTTCCTCGCTGTCCGGCCTTGTAGCGATCCATGTCATATCCGCTGAAAGGCACGCGAGAGGTGCGCTGCATGACAGTGAAGTCGAAACGCTCGCGCGCGCGCTCGCCATGAGCGATACGCAAGTGTTCTTCTAATGAGTCATCGGTGTTGCGCTGCCTCTGCTCCGCGACGCGCTCCGCCATCTCTGCGGCCGTGAACCCACCAGGGGGGACTGCGTTCGCTGCCACAGCACTGGAAGCAGAGGCCTGAAAGCGATCTACCATGGCTTGACTGCGCAGCTTCCCGCCACTCGTCACAGTGCTATGCTGCAGCTGGTCCAAAACAGACCTCGACTGGTTCTCTGAGACGTGAGAAGCAAACCGATCGCTTGGTATTTGACCAGAAATGTATGCTGCACGCTCTGAAAAGCTGCTCAGCGAACGTGACGTCTGTCGTGCATCTTGAGCGGCCCCACGCATAGCCTCCACATCATGGTCAAGCCATCTTCGCTGCGACGCAGCATCCACAAAGTTCATTGAGGAGTTGGCATGTGTGTAGGCCACCTCGCCGCCTCGGGCAAAATTTCTCGGCGCGTACTGTGGAGAGTAGCCGGTAGCAGGGTCACGATAGTAGTCCTTGTGAGCAAGACCGCCCATTGGATCCTCTTCAGACAAAAGCTCGCGCTGCAGCTGGGCAGCCCAGTCAGAACGCACGGAGGAGCTCGTAGCGCCGCCAGCGGACATGCCTACCGCACCGCCATTGCCGTAACCACCACCACCACCGTCACGACGTTGGGAGAAGTTTCCAGAGGTCTGCTGCTGCTGCTGCTGCTGCCTATGGTCCCTAATGAAATTGTGGATGCCGCCAGAAGCATTGCCGCTATGGTTGCCGCTACTGCCCTGAGCGCGGTACGAGGAGAAAACGACACTAGTGCCACTTGTGGCAGACACGGTGACCTGCAAATGAGCACGTCTACGCATCATATTTTTATTTATTTTTTAAATGTATGTTTTGTTTCTCCTTTTTCCCTTTTTTCCTCTCGCTACCACAACGTTGCTTTTGTTGTTGCTTTACAAAAGGGAAAAAAAAGCTCAACGACCGTCGTCCTCCGGCTTGCTGACCTTTCCAATAAACTACGCGACACACAAGCAAAAAGTACTTTAACTTATGTTTTCAAGGGAAAAAAATGTGGAAAAAAAAAAATGAAGTAAAATGAAGAGTAAAGCAAAAAAGGAAAAAGCGCTTACAAGCAATGCAATGTGCCGTCTGATGTAAAAAAAGAAGGGGAAAAAAAGAGAGATAATAGAAAGACACTTTCACATTACTCGTGAGCAATGGCCGACTGATAATCTCTCATCTCCTCTTTCAATAAAAGAAAAAAGGGCAGCTATCTTCTTTGCTCTGAAAAAAAAAAAAAAATAGACATTTCATGGCATCCATAAATAGCATCCTCTTCGCATGAGCTGTGTCATACCCAACACATTTCTATTCTTTTTTTTTTTTGAAAAAAATTTCTAGAACCCCTCCTCTTCTCGGATCCATATGCTATTCTTTTCCTTTCTCTCGTCACTTTCCTCACATCAGCGACTGCATATCTGCCTTGTGACACCTACAACAGCATCTCTCCCACTCGCATATATGAAAACAACAAAAAAAAAGGCAAAGCAACATCAGTACACGCTCTTGATATATAGAGCATCATTCAACGATAAATAAACAAAACATTTTTTAAAAAAAATGCAATAATGGAGTAGCAGCAATAATAATGTAATAACTAGCTCGCACCATCTTAAAGAAGTTTCTCCGTGCTTCTACTATATTCGTGTGAGTGTATCTCTTCAAATTTTTTTGAGGGGGGAAGTCTACGCCACACTTCCACCTTCTTCCCTTCTTATTTCTGTTGTGGTGAAGAAGAGCTGCCGCTGGCTGCCGAAAACATCGATGCAGCGGCTTGCTGTGCCAGATCAGGCCTTTGAGCCACCTGAGATGCTAAGAAAGTGGTCACACGACTGCGGGCGTCGCGCTGGCACTTGATGTATCCCAGCAAGTTAGACCCAGACAAAAGAAAGCCCACGATTGCAATAGGAAGCGACTTGGGAGACAGCAGGTTCATGATGCACATGAGCACCCAGAAGACGAAGTAGAGCCCGCTGGAGATCCAAAAGAAGCGGCTGTCAAATGGATGGACACGGGTCTCCGCATCAGGGCTGCTCTCAAAAACCCAACGAGTGGACCCGTCTTCCTTCGTCTCGCTCCACCACCGCAGAGAAACCAACAATCGACCAGTAATGTTCTTTGTCGTCCAGAAATCAAAAGCCACAAAGAGCACGGTCAGGACAAACATCGCCACATAACTGAGAGAGAAGATGCTGCCCAGTAAGAAAGTAAGCGCGGCGCCGGCCTTGAAGAGCACATGGAAGGTGGCGGCAACAGGATGGGTACCCTTGTAACCTCCAGTGTCGCGTGAGGCCTCTGTCATGTTCACGCCAGTGGCAGCAGCAGTACCGCCCGCGCCAGTGCTGGGGTTAAAGGCTGAAGACTGGCCCGTGCTGCTATCCACCCCATTGGCGCTAGAGAAGTCAAACGTTGGCCGTTCGGTATCCCCGTTCATATTTCTTTTCCTTTCTTTTCTTTTTTCGCTGTAACTTCTGAATTCGTTATTGGTGGATGAATGAGTATGTTTGTTACTCGTCCAATTAATAAATATGTAGTATGTAGTGCCTCGCAAAAAAGCAATCCTTTCTTTAAAAAAGAAATGCCATCAAAGGAAGAAGAAAAAAAAAAAAAGTAAAATTGCATGATAAAATGAGTAGTTTATTTTTATTTTTAAAAAAAAATGGCAGAGCACGTCTCCTGCACAGGGAGGAAAATGGCAAGCAACAGAGAAAAGAATAACATTGAATGTGTATCTCCAAACATGTGAAGAGGTAATGCGCTATAATATATATATATATTATTGTTTTTATTCGTTAAATGGTTTTACAATTAGATATTCGCGTAGTCGCGCCACGGCAACAGCAGGCTGTTGTACCCCCTGCTTCATTATTTACTTTTCCCCCACGTTTTCTTTTTCTCTCTCCCCTCTCTTCACTCAAAGCACCAAAAGTCGCAAATGAAAGAGAAAAAAAAAATAATAATAACGTTTGAGTAAACCGGAAGGGAGAGCAGCTCCACATCTCCCAAAATGGCAAAAAGTAACAACAACAACAACAAATTCCTTTTATGAAGCAAAGCCTCTCGCCTTTCTCCCTCTCATTTGACTCTTCTTTCTTTCTTTTGTGTTTTTTTCTTTTCCAACCAAAAATGAAATACACTATTCTATCACATCCGTGTTCTTCTTTTTCAATCTCCATCAGAAAAATAAAAATGAAGAAAAAAAAGAAAAACAGCACCAAATCCTCCAACAACATCCATCCTTGATGCCTCATCAAAGCTCAAAAAAAAAAAAAAAAGAAGGACAGTAGAGAGCAATGAAGGCCTTCCCTTTATTCATGTACTCCCTTCACATCATCCTCAACCAATCAACAAACAAACAAACAAACAAACAAAACAAGCGATACGGCCTGCCTTTCAAAAAAAAAGAAGAAAAAAGTACTTAGTAATAATAGAATCACTGTGGAGATTATGTTCAAACTGCTTATAAAAAAATAAACAAATAAATATATATATATGTGTGCGCACGAAAGTCAAGGCAAACGACAAAAGAGAACAAAAAAAAACAGAGAAATCAAAGAAAAAAAGACAAAAAAAAAATCAATAGCACGGGAAAATCACACAGGACTGAAATAAGTCCACAATCGCTATCCCTCTCAATCATAGCAAAAATATGTGCCTATCCTCATCAATCTGTTTCTCTCTGCTTATTACTGGTTTTTCTTCTTTCTTTTTGCTGTTCACCCTCTCTGTCCTCCTCCTCCTTTCTTACCATCACCCTCGTACTCGCTCCCCTTCGCTGCCTCACTCATGCACGTGCTCGCCCGCCTGCTGTCTGCGCTGCACGAGATACACCATACCACAGTACAAAGTCTCCAACGCCTCCGCTTCGCAGTCACGACCCCGCAGACGCTGACACTTTTCCAACGCCTTACGCTCAGTGCGACACGTTGGCGCTGGCGCAGCTGCTCTGAAAATGGCGTTCTGCTTCTTATCGTCCTGCATGCACGTCTGCATAACATCGAGATAGGGCTTGCACTTACGCATGCCGCGACGCACAAGGCTTTGGTCAATATAGTTGTCATGGGCGTTCTGGGGAACGAAGTTCTGCAAGCAGGCGTCATAGTCGCTCACCTGAGAGCTACAGAAACGATCCGTCATTAACTTTGTAAGTAGCACCTGAAGGTTCTCCTGCGTCGCTTGATCGGACATAGTGATTGCTTTAAATATATATATTTAAACAAAAGTATGAATAATACTATCCGTCTGGATTTTCTTTTTTTGTTGTTTTGACTATTTTTTTAAAAAATGTGAGAGATGAACGTCTTTCTCTTCTTGTATGTGTATGTTTGAGTAATGCGCCACAGCAGTTTATACCAGAGAGTACCACGAACGCCAAGAATACAAAACAAATATCAAAAAAGGGAGGGGAGACAAAAAAAAAATCTTTCCTTTACTGCTGCTTCTTCTTTCTCTCAACCTAAACGGTGTGCGTGTTCAATTTGCGATCCAACAGAATCACTCAACTGATTCGCAAACACACACAAAAAAAAAATAAGAAAATTTTAAAAACACGCTGCGATAATCGATGGTCGCACCTGGCGAGACAAGAAAAAAAAAAAAAGAGTGAGTGCAAGCAACTTATAGGCAACAGCAAGTAATGATTAGAAAAAAAAAAAAGAATTACATACGTCACAAAGACTCCCACAACACTTCTCTACAGAAAAGAAGAAGAAGACAAGTGGAACTACAAAATTGTAAGACAAGCATTTTATATGTATACAAGGTCAAACTTCGTCGTTGCATATATATACGTTCGATTGTTTCACTTTTTTTAAAAGAAAAAAGTCCCGCTCACTCCCTTTTGGCACCTTGTGGTATCACAAGATATAAAACTCAGCAGTATAGGCAATATATAGTCGCTCTCACTCTCTATCATCTCTCACTGAACTCTTGGTAGAGGCCTCTGTGCTTGCCCTACTGCCAGCAGGCTCCGGGGTCTGAAATAGACTCGAGTATGGCCGCTGTTGCTGCGCCTGACGCCTCGCAGCGTCGTACTGATCTGCGTTCCACACAACGTGCGGCACATTAAAACGACTTCCAATGCGATATTGCTGCTGTTGTTGTAGATATTGCTGAGCCTCAAGCACTCTTAGCGTGTTGAGCAAGGATCCTGATGAGGAAACACGCTCAGAGTGAGACGGCGGTGGGGTCATCCATCCCCTGGCCCCTCCTCCACTGCTGATAGCTGCATACTGCACAGCACCACTACTAGAGGGTACAGCAGTGTGAACATCAGAACTCCCCCACCCCTCGCTCATCGTTGTTGTGGTTGTGGTTCTCGTCGTCGTCGCCGCAGGTGCAGCACCTCCGGTCTCTGAAGAAATGGTCACCACCACCGACGACGATGGTAGAGGAGGAAGTCTGCTCATATATGTCGGAGAGGCTGGAAATGGCGGTCCGCCGACGTCCCCACCGCCAGTACCACCACCACCAATGCCTCGCGCACGAAGAGCTCTAAATTGTCTCAATGCCTCTTCATCGTCGCCGGTATAGCGGCCCCATGCGACTACCAGCAATGTAATGCGCTCGACGAACGCAATCACAACAAGGGAGGCGAGCAACACGACCCCGTAAAATCGAAATGCGTCCTTGCGCAAACACGTGCCGTATGAAGCACAGCATCTATCCATGCGACGAGCATAATCACCTGCGTGCTCGGCAAAGCAAGCGGCATCGCAGTCAATCAGCTCAAAACACTCGCCTAGATCACTGTACGTTGGTAGATAGGTGTTGGTGCTATTTGTAATCTCCGAAACACTAGCGCCACCACCGTCGTGTGTTGAAGAACGATGCTTCCAGCCTCTCCTACTCCTCCGCCTCCCACTCTGTCCCCATGGCCATAAAGAGAAGACTGCTAGTGATGGTAGAGCATTCTCTAAAGTGGTGACGTACGGGGACGATGCACTCGCGTCCCCTGCCAACAGAGAGGGAATGGGACGATAAAGCGCAGTGATACTCTCTGAGGGTGAATAAAATGGCGATGTGACAGAAACGACATGCGAAACAACTTTGCCGGTGGAATCATATCTCTTGCACAAGTACGAGGTTACGTTTGCGACATCCATAGCGGCGCTATCTAGGCAATAGTGAAGAGCTCCTGTGTAGCACGGCAGCTCCCGGGGATTTTTGTCTCCGTGTGCATTCAAGTGGTGCGCCGCCAAGCTTCTCCCCATGACAGCAGTGAAAAACAAAAAGGAGGCGATGAGCGTCATGGCAGCAAGAAGAATAGGCCAGAAATGTCGCGTGTAGCGCATCAAAGGACTCAGAGCAATCACCGCTGCCATACTGATCGCAGCCATGATGAGATTCGCCACCTCATCCATCCAGATATCCAGCAAAAACAAAATAGCAAGTGCTGCATTGAGTGTGACAGCCACATCGATCTGCACACATGTCTGCTGGAACATCTGCCGACGATGCAGCTGTAAGTTGGATCGGTGTGTGATGCCTTGAGAGAAGGAGCGCCAGCCAAAGGTACGCTGGACTGTGAACGAAAGCAAAGAAGCTGTACACCACATCGCAGCACTTGATAAAAGCATCACGCGGATAACTAATGCAACATCACCCTGCAGATAGCGAGAAGCAACAGAAAAACAGAAGTAGACCACTCGACATACCTGAAGCACGACCACAACGACTTGACCCAGCAGCAAACCAGGCTGCTCCAGTCGCACCGCACGGATTGCACACCACAGTGCAAAACCACTGTTAATGACAAAACAGAGAAGACTAAATGTCAAATCTGGCTTTAGCCGATCATGAAACGTATAGTCAGTGCACACAGTACCATCTCTGATCGCTGATATAGTCCTTGGTGCAAAGAGTATACTGGCAATCACGATGCACACAGCCAGTGCCATGAGAGCCGTTGCCAAGTAGTGAAGTAGGCAGTATACGCGCGACACGCAAGGCAAACGTCGCTCGTGTGTAGCACCAACAGGAGGATAATCAGAAAGAAGCCCAAGGCGTATGGCGATGCACCTGCAACAGCCGGCATGCGAGCATCCCTGCCTGCCCTCCGTCCGGGACGATACCGCCGTAGATCTGGTCTCCAGCAAGCAACTGTCCGTTCCACGAGGACTTCTTAGTGGATTCCCATCGCTTTTGCCTGTTGGTGGGGGAGTAAAGCGGCTGGTATACGTGTTGCCGCTGTGGCGGTCATCACCATCGTGCGAGAGCAACCGCGCGCGCCCCAGAGGATCCTCCTCCCCCTCACCTTCCTCCGGTCCAACGCGGAAACATGAAGTGGCGCGATACAAAAATCGCGAGCACGCTGCAGGCAAGCAGCGGCAGCGGCAGCGGTGAGCATAACAGCAGCAAAGCCCATTCTGAGCTTCTCCCGATTCCCATCCAGACTCACCAAAGTCATTGTTCTCGCCACCGCTGTCGTACTCACCACTCACTCGGTATGTTTCGCCATCTCTTCGTGGTGGTGTGTGGTAGTTGCTTCGTCCTCCGCCATCCAACAATGGCCCTCTTCCTCTGTACCACCCATAAGAATAATGGCCATAGCGCCGCGCACTAGACAATGTGGAGTATGGCAACAGCGATGAAGACGATGCTGCTCTACCACTAGTCCACTCACGAGCTCCCAGAGGGACTACCTGCGCTGGCACGGCATCACTGACGCCGCTCTTACCACCGCGCATCGCGGCAGGCGGGGTAGAAGCACCTTCACCTTCACGCGCACTCCTGCGCGATGGTGGCGAAGAGGATGAGGGACCCTGAGCAGCAGCAGCTGCTGCTGCTATTGACGATCGTGCTGAAGAGCAAGCTCGCTGCGCGTGATAGCGCTGAGGACTATCAAACGTGCCCTCACAAGCAGCATGTGCAACCCTGCTTGCCTCCCCATCCTCTGCGCCGCCGTCGTTACTGTAAATGCTCGCGCCACCTGTAGCAGAACAAAGAGTGGTGCGAGAAGAAGAAAGTAGAGACGCCCTACTGTTCAGTTCGCCATCTCGTATATTCTCAGTGGGCCCAAAGAAATATAGTAGAGGTGGTGACCGACGTAGTGCCTCTTCATCAGCTGTATCGCCGCCTCTACCGGAAGCAAAAACACGGACTGCTTGCCGTGTGCGCTCCTGTACAGCGATAAGACGGGGAGTTTGTGGATGAGAAAGCAGAGAAGGCTGTTGAGGACTAGAAAAAGGGAGCCTGAATGCCGCAGCAGCAGTTGTTGTTGTTGTTGTTGTAGAGTCGCAAGCCGTTGTACTAAAAGTATTGCTCCCCACACGGTGTTGACTATGGTCATCACAGCTCTGCATCCCCGTGGGTTCTTGTTCACCTGCGTGTGAAGCGCTAGCATCATCATTCACTGCGAAGAGCCTCCGTGACGCGGGGGGTACGTTGCTAGATGTAGTGCGCTCTTCCATGCTGAAAGATAAAAGCAAGCGAAACAAATTAGCAAGCAAAGAAAAAAAAGGCTGAGAATCACGCAGCAAAGAAACAAAAAAAAAATTCTTCCTGTTCTCCGTTTTCGGAGAGATAATATATGTAGGTTTATATGCGGCGGTTACCTGACTTTTTGCTTGCACGGTGGCACACAAAAAAATACTGCTTCTTGGATTACAAATATATATAACAAAAAATGGGGAAAGCAGTAGAACACTCGCAAGTTGAAGAAAACAACAATAGTAATGGTAATGGTAATAATAATAACAATAATGATAATATTAATGTACAAGGGGTGAAAAAAAAAAAAATCTAAACGCTTGTATAAACAAGAAAAAAAAGAAAATGATACTCGGTGGTTCTTTTTGTATGTGTGAGTGAGAAATATTATAGTGTGTATGAAATGCAGTACTAGACGCGTTGCATAATGATCCCCTTTTTCTTTTATGATAGTGAGAAAGAGAACGAGTTTTCTTCTCGCCTCCCCCCGCTCTGCTAGGACCAAAAGATTCCTTTTTTTCCAATTTCATCATGTACCGTAGTTTTTTTTTTAAAAAAAATAAGAGCAATAATATTAAAAAAAAAAAAAAAGATCATTGGGGAGGAGATACAAAAGAAAAATGAAGTGGCAGCTGCGTCTCTCTATGCTTTGCATTGAGCTTTCATGTTACAGATGTGCTCCAGGGTGCAATCGTAATCGTTACGGTATTCGTTTTTTTTTTTATTGTCGCTTCGCGTTTTATATATATTGTTTTTGTTGTTGTTGCTGATGCAAAAAAAGGGTAATAGAGAGATGTACATGTACACACAGTTCAGTGCAGAAAAATAAGGGTGGCCAAAGAATATTACATGCATACAAATATATATATATATATATATAAAGAAGTGAAAGTGTCCACTGTCTCCGTAAATCCCTCTCTCTCTCTCTCACACATTCAGCTTTTCTTCTTCCTGGCTCTTTTGTTAAGCAGCAGCAAACATAACACACAAAGGCAAAAGCGAAGGAACGAAAAAAAAGAGGGTACAGAAAAACACGTGAGAGACAAAAAATAATATATAAAAAAAAAACGAAGGGTGGAAGAGAGGAGTCATACTATCACTTCAGATCCTGAGAAGAAATCCGTTGAGGTCTTGGAGGTACCACAATTTCCTTCCTCGGCTCCCATGATATAATATTGTACGGGGTCGAGTTGTTTCTAGCCTCTGCCATGCGCTGGCGAGTGTGATACTGGCATCGCCCCATGGCTTCATCGTAGTCCTTCCTGTTCTGAGCCTCCTGAGTATGACACTGATGGGTGATCACATCACGCATGTCCGACCCAACGTTCTTCATGGAGGTTCCCGCGACTTGGGCGGCACGCTCGCAATTGCGACGGTGCTCCTCGTCACGCGCCTCTTGCAGAGCCCGCTCTCTATTGGCGTATCGCTCACGTCGTAGCTCCACGTTGTATCTAAATCGATCGCGCTGCAGTGCTCGATCTTGCTTGAGCTCATCGCCCACCGTCAGCGTCGGGTGTAAGCGATGTTCTTCTCGAATGTAGGCGGCATTACGATTAGATGGTTCTAGCGGGTGCTGATACCCTGGGTAGTGTTGAATGACTTCGGCCTCCCGCTTGCGCATGCCGCGGTTAGGGATCGGCTTCATGTGAAACGGCGTTTCATTCCCAAAGATCATTTTCTTTTACGGTGAAGTGAGGTACAACTGTAAATGAAAAAAAAAATGATGCAAATCGCTCTTTGCAACAAAAATTTATCTTCTAATGGTTAGCTATATATAAGTGCTTGTGTTTGCGTGCTCTTTTTTTTCTTTTGTGCTTCCGTATTTCAGAAATCCTATTTTTCTTTTCCTTTCTAATAAAAAATAATCTATTTTTTATTATTATTCCTGTTCAGTATGTCGACTAGAGTAGGTTTCAGTAGCAAATGCTCAGCAGGTGAAAGAGACAGCAAAAAAAAAAAGAAAAACAATTCTTTGCTTATTTTTGCTTGACTAGATGAACGGTACTTAAAAGAAGAAAAAGTGAAATCAATAAAAAAGAAAGGTTTAAAACAATAGAAAAAGAAAGCATAACGAGTGGTTGCATGGGCAATCGTCAATATATATATAGAGAGAGAGAAAAAAAAGTTTGATGTAAAAAAACAACATAGGCTTAAAAGAAAAAAGGAAACATATTTTTTTCTGCATGTAGAACAAAAGAAAGACCAAGAAAATCTTCAACATCAAGACACACCAACACCTTCGTGATCATCCAACAACAACAACAACATCATCATCATCATCATTAATCAGCACCATTGCCTTATCCTGTTACGCTCTAATATTGTTAACTAGAGAGAGAAAAAGTTTAAAAAGAAAAGAAGAAAAGCAAATTGAACAAAAAAAAGTTAGAATGCTACAGCACAATAGCCCCAATATCATCATAATATATATATATATATAGGAAAGAGTAAAAAAAAAAAATACAACAGTAACTACATTTACGTTTTCTCCTGCTATGCGAGACTACAAAGAACCTCCTGGAAGTGTGTGTGTGTGTGTGCGTGCGTGCTCCTTGTAGTGTCTGCAGCAAGCAATGAACTACTGTTTTCCCTCGCATTTTTGTAACATGTTTATGTTCTATCCTTCAATCCAAATTCATGCAGAGTACAATTAGGCGCAAAAGTAATTCCACCCAGTCGGCCACCGTCATTTCTCTGAAATGATCTTCTCAAAAGCCTTCTGCCGTTTCTACCTCTCTCTCTCTCTCTCACGGTCTTCCTCACTGCACGCCCAAGTGGGACACGCTTCTCTAATAGCGAGAGAGAGAGAGAGAGAAAGAAAAGGTAGATTAACTTTGACGCATGTTAACCCTACTGCTTTAGGTCCCTCGTCTGTTGTTGTTGTTATTTTTTGAGCGAGCTGCTCAGCGTCAACCATCAGCACGCCGCCCCTCCCAAAACAAAAAAAATGAAATTTTGCTGGTCTGCCACAACGCAGAAGAGATCCCATTCCTAATACTTCTACTGCTTTGCCTGCCGGTATCTCTCTGTAGAAAAAAAGAAAAAGAAATTATGCGTAATAGTTTCTCTTTCTCTTTCTCTCTCCTTCCTTTTCTTATAAAGAAAGAAGGGGCCTCTCTGGCAATCGTTAGAGAAACCTGTACATGTGTGACTGCGTATGTGTGCGTGCGTGTGTATCTGAGCAAGTATCTGTGTATATGTGCGTTGTTTTTTTTTGTTGTTGTTGTTGTTTTTGTTTTTTTGAGGATATCATGTATGCGTATGCAGACAAAAAATAAATGTCAGACAGTAACGACAGTGGGGGGGAGGGGGGAAAAAAGCAACGAAACATAAGATAGCAGCTTGACAACAAATTAAAAGTAAACATCAGCATATAGCGACTCCTTTTTTTTTAAAAAAAAAAAAAAGAGAACGCACAATTGAAGGTTGAAAAAGGAGAATATACCTAAACAGACTGCCGCTCACCTCCCTGGCCATGCACAGCCTCACTCGTAACTTTACCTCCTCACCTCGACTCCTCTCCTTCTCCCGCGCGTACACACTCACGCACCCCGGAGAGATACGCACGTGCTAATGAATGTATATATATGTATATATATATTCTACACAAGAGGGAAAAACTAATATATTCACTCGATTACAGCACACACCCATGGATCACTGATGATATCAGTGTGTAACACTATATGTATGCCGTCTACTGAGCACAGAAAGGTGACGATTGGTTGATGTAACAAACACAATACAAATTTATGACCGTGTGCCTCCCACTTCAGTACTGCTACTGTTGTAAGCATGGCAACTTCAACTTCAGCAAAAAAAAAAGAAAGGATATGTGTTTCACATTCCGTTTTTGATTCTGCCTTCTTTTTATTATTCCCCAAAGCAGCAGTCACGTAGAGTTTTTATATCACGCAATCGCCAAAAATTAAATAAAAAAAAATGAAATAGAAAGAAGTACACACAGCATCAACCACCAAAAGAGAAAAACGAAAGGGGAGTAACATTTTTAAAAGAAAAAAGGAAGACATAAAGAGAGTACTGCCAACCAAGTAATAATTCACACGTACTTGCATTCAAAAAAAAAAAAAAACTTGGGTCTTCTGTTCTCTAATATTCAGTCCTTTCGAATATAATTTTCTCAAAAAAAAAAATGTACGTGTGAATTGCATTCAGTTACCACTAACAACAGTGTCCTCCTCGTCCTCGTCGTCGTCCTCACGCAGCCGCGCCTGATGCATCGCACGCTGCGCCGCCTCATCGGTCTCCCGCTGCGCTGCCATCACCTCCGCAGCGTCGAGGGAGCCAGTCCCGTCTGCAGCGCGGTCCCTCTTTAACTGAGAGAAGCTGGGCGACATATACTCCGCAGATCCGTCCTTCTGCATGTCGCCATCGTCATTTCCGCTCGATGAGGAGGACGCCAGCGGGGGTGGCGGCGCCACCTTGGTAGTATCCGACTTTTCCTCAACAAACACTTTCGTCCCATCAGCATGGGAAGGAAGCGGTTGTGAGTGGGCACTCGATGTCACAGTTACGTCCTTTGAATGATCTTTCCCAGACAAATGACTAGAACCCGATGGCACGTGCACTTCAGCGGCAGAAGCAGCACCAGCGGCTGTAGTCGTGCCTTTCGTCAGCACGTCCGATGGCATTGGCGTCATCAACTCCGCAGGGGTACAAGGCAGTGGCTCCTCGAAAAAGAAGCGGTGCTGGAGTGCCTCCGCAGCGGACGGTCGCCGCGCAGGACACCACTGCAACATGCTGTTCAGAAGCTCAAATCCGCTCTCGGGAAGTACGTGCGCATCCGTACAAGTCGATTTGCTAAATACCTCTGCGAGTTTGCTCGCGCGATTCCACCGCGGCATTGCACGAAGCAGCTCTCTCGCGAGCGGAAGACGATACACACCAGGGAAGTTCTCCTCAGTAGGGATGCTCAGTATGTCACACATAGCGAGAAGATGCTGAGAGTCAGACGAGGCTTTAAAGAGAGGCTCCTTAAGAAACAACTCTGCAAAGATGCATGCCACCGACCACACATCCACCGTGTGAGAATAGTCACTGATGCCGAAGTGAAGCTCTGGCGCACGGTACATGAGCGTCACCACCGTCGGCGTCAGCGCCTCCCCTTCACGGTAGTGGCGGCTAAGTCCAAAATCACAGAGTTTAACCACCCCCTTCCCATCCAGCAGTACGTTAGACGTCTTAACATCACGATGAAGGATGCGATGAGAATGCAAGAACGCAACCGCGCGCAGCAGCTGCACCATGACGCACTTCACGCGTGAAAGAAAAGCGTTCCGTGCATGTGGGTGTGTATTCCGAGAACTGATGTGGAAGTATGGAGCCCGTGACGGGTCACGAGAAAGACGGAACATGTAGGTGGTGAGATCGAACGAGCAGTAGTCCATGGCAAGATATACGCTCCGCACAGTGCGGTTGCTGCGCAGCTCCGTCACGCGTCGCCGTCTCGCCTGTGCGGCAGCGGTTGCCGCCGCAATTGCTAATTCTTCCGCAGATAAGTGATAAGTTGATGTTGTCCCTTCCTGGGCTTCATTTTTCTCAGAGAGCGGTGCAAGTGTTGGTGGTGGTGGTAGTGGGGCTTCTGCAGAGGCACCTGAAGCCTTATCGTTGCTATCCTTCTCGCGCTTTTCCGCTGACTCATTCAACACTTCAGAGACCCCGGCAATATTTGGATGCTTTATACGTAGCAGCAGGTCAAACTCACGTAGCAAGTATGGAGGAAAGCCCACCTCTGACTCCTCAAGCCACTCACGCTTTGTGCTCTTGAGGGCAACAACACGGCCATCCTTGTGAGCACGGGAGTCTACATGGGCAGAAACCACACCGTTCGTCGTATTGGCATGCTCCTCTGCTTCCTCTTCTCCTTTGGTATGGATACGCTTAAAGGCCTTCCAGACCACGCCGTAGACGCCTTCAGAAATACGTGATGTAAGGGCGTACTCCTCTTGCACTGAGCGGCACGCAGAGCGTAAACTTCCAGTCACCTCCAAATGGGCTTCCGCACACGCAAGTGCATACGCGCTGTCGGTGTACAGACTCCTTGTGTCTGCAGATGTTGATTTATTTGCTGTTGCTTCTGCCGATGCTACAGTGTCTCTGCCACCTTTCGGAGATGATAAGAAAGTGTCAGGGGAAGGCGATGCTCCGCTAGAGCCGCCACTGCTGTAGGTACTGACGTTGCTACTCGAATCAGTAGTGGCGATGGCTTTCCACCCGCGTCGCGTCATAAACTCCTTTTCAAAGTATGTGATGGCTTGATTGCTAGCATTGAACCATGAAGAAGCGTTCTGTCCTTCGCCTTGAGCACGTTGCAGGTGTGGATTCACACGTCTCTCCCCGCAAGCGTCACTGGTGCTATTTTCTTCAGCGCCAACTGTGTCGACCTTTTCACCGTCGTTGCCATCTTCTTCTTCTTCTTCTTCTCTTCCTTCTCGACGGCGTTTACGATTTTCGCTAAAGTCGTTCGTACAGACCGCATGATCGGATAGCAATCTATCAAAGAGTTTCGCAGCAGAAAGGGAGGTGAAAGGAGCACAAAAGGGATCGGCTTTGTAGTCTCTGTATAGCAGCCTACTCCCCGGTGGTGCAGCGAAGCTTGGCGGCGGGTCTTTCAGCGATTGCGCGTTCGTCCCTACAGCGGGGGGCACTTTACTGGCTTCCGCAGCGCTAGTGGCCGCAGAAGGTGCCGTGTTGGACAACAATGATGATGGTGCGTCTCCGGCGCTGGGTTTCGTGGCTCTAGGGCTCGCATCAGTGGCAGTCTTTGCCAATTTAGCCTGGTTAGCCTCTAGCTTCTTGCGCATGCGCTCAAGTAAGCTGCTGCTGCTACTTGAGGACATCGAGAAAAGAACAAAAAAAAGAGAAGAAACAACCGTGGAGCTCAACAAGAAGCAACAAATAGTTTCCTCCTCCTCTTCTCTTTAAAAAAAAAGGATATTCCACAGTACCTCAGACTGTCCTTCTAATGTGTTCAAAGCGTGTTACTGGGTGTGTGTCTATACGCAGAGCGATCTATTTGGCAAAAAAAAAAAGAAAACTAATCTTTTTTTAGAAAAAAATGGGAAATTTTAATGCTATAACGCCAAAAGAAAAAAATGAAGTATTTTAAAAAAGGAGGAAAAATCATTTAAAAAAAAAAGAACAACATAACAAGTGGGTCATAAGTGTGTAACTGTTAATGGAGAAGGAAAGAGGGAGAGAGTAAAAAATCTGCAATCTCCAACTATAAAAGCGCTACATTTCTATAGTACGAGTCACCTCCTCCAAGCAAGAAGGAAAAGGGGGACTACTGCTATAGCACATGTTCTCCATTATATATATATATATATATATATATAATTTTTGTGTATATATGCATGTGTCTTTGATTCAGCACATGGGTAGAAAAAACAATAAAGCACGACCGGTTGTCTCTAATGATAATAATGATTTTAAAAAAAGAATACATAAATGTATGATTACATCGTAAGTGTTTCTCTCCCCCCCTCTTCTCACGCAATCTAGCGTGAGTATCAGCTTTCGTGTCTGCTCAACAGTATGCTGTCTCCCATATTCTCGTGATTTTTTTTTCCTTTTCTCCTTCACTGCTTCTCTTCCCAGTCACGCAAAATATGAGCTATCCATAAAATGTAAAACCACGTTCAAAGAGACTACAGCTGAAAAAAAAAAACATCAATTTGACCTCGAGTGACACGCTAAAGGATGCTGCGGCCCACACACGTCGCTGTCTCTTCTCTCACTCTCCCTCTCTCACTTTTTTGAAATCAGCACGTTTGTACTTTTTCTTTTTTTTTTCTCGCCTCCGTTCTTACAAGTTTGTACGGCGATTATGGTGAAAAAGCAAATCAGCAAGGACCGTAGCCGGGTTCTCTGGTCGCAGCTTCACCACCTCCGTCACGATAGGTGTGAGGCTCGGTAGCACATAAGTCATAAGATACGACTCCATCGGCATCTGAACGCCATCCCACACGCCAAGCGCTCCCTCAGATATTTGAACTCGGCGCAGGTGTCTTCGTTCTCGATTAATCGTACCCTCCTCCTCGCTCTCTATCGCCGCCTTCACTGCTGCCTCGGAGGACTGAAGCTCACGAAGCAGATCACGCTCGCGATCCACAGCGGCCGTGAGGGCAGCGTGGTCCACCAGCGTGGCGGCCGCAGACGCTATGCCAGATGAAACACCGGTGGAACCCCACGTGCTGCCAGCTGATTTGTCTTTGCGAGCCAACTGGCCATAGGAAGGTAGCGGTGGAAGCAGCGCAGCACTCAGACGCTTCGCAAAATCAGTCAAGATCACACGGTTGTCCTTGTGAGTAATGTTTCCCGCAGCAGCGGCGCCGCTTCCGAACAATTCCGCGGCATCACCAGACTCACTCATTCCAGGCTTCCCATATAACAGCGGGTCCGCTGCCAGGCCACCAGCAGCACCAGTCGCACCAGTCGTAGACCTACTCGCACTCGCCGCCACACGCGTTAAGTTGGACATCACGAACGCTGACATGTCCGTGTCGCAGGGAACGCGGAAAGCGCGGTTGCCAGCGTAGATCCGCTTGGCAAGGCCTTGAGCCTCCACACAATTGGTCTCAGCTGAAATAGCAAGCGCCGTCTCCACTTCCGTACGCATCGATGCTGGGTTGCGCGTGGGGCTATGCATCACCACAACACGCGTCATACGGCTGGTGGAGGGCGTCTCCAGCTGCTCTGGTGGCTCCGCGGCGCCATCGGCATCGTCACCGCCGTCCTCACCGCTCGATGGGGCAGCAAGGATGACGGGCTGTGGAGTAGCGCCGACCACCTCGCCCGTCGCGACACACTCGAACCAGGTAAGTAACGAGTCCGTCGGAGGACCGCCTTTGGCGTGGTGCTTGCGGAAGTACGTGAGACTATCATAAAACGTCACAATCGCCTCGCGCAGGGCCGCCATCACATTTTCTTCCACCAATTGCGACTCGGGTGCGTCGGAAGGGTAGAAAGAGGTCAATATTGTTACCTGAGCCTTCCCTGAAACCTCGCCGCTACTCGCACCCTCCAAATTCGTGGCAGACTGAAGACGCCTGCCCTGGATGGCACTCGCTCGTCGCACCCGCACCTTTACGGCACTACCATCGCTGGCAACACTTCTGGAGGAATCTGGGCGATGACTCTGTAAAAAGTCGCGGACCGCTGCGATACCAGAGCCAGCGGCAACACCACCACCACCACAGAACTGCGAGGGCTCTGCAGAAGAGGCGAGTGTGCCCTCCGGACCAAAAATGGATGTACACGCGGCTTCGAGTGCACCGGCAAGCATCTGAAGCACCTCGTCTGCTTCGTTGATCACGAGGACATAATCAGGAAAGAGTGCCTCCTGTACCGAGGCCAACACGCCTTCTTCGTTCGGATCGACCAGTCGCACCGCGTCTTGGGCAATCTGCGCTTCGATCTCCTGCAGCCGCTCCTCGTCCAGACCTTGCAGGTGAGCAAACGGAAAAGTAATATCCACAGGTGGTGGCACCTCCTCCGGGGTCATGGCAGGCAGTGTGCGACGAGCACGCGCCTCAGCCTCCTCCTCGTTCTCTGCGTAATACAAAAGACATGCCTGGCGCACCGTCTGAGGGAAGGATGTGAGTACATAGCCCTGGTTGTGACAGTCGCTCTGGCGCAGACGCCAGCGTATAAAGAACGCAAGAGACTCATCCAGATACCTTTCCACAGGCACGTGTTCTGGTTGCGCCGGCTTCTTCTCCTTGGAACTGCCGGCCCGGCCGGATGAGATAGTGGATTCACGCATGTCGCTACCATCCACGTCTTCCTCGCCCTCCTCTCCCTCCTCACCCTCCTCACCCTCCTCACCGTCTTCCTCCTCGTCACCTTCGTCGCCTTCTTCGTTGCCTTCTTCATCCTCGTCGTCGTTTGTGAGACGGCGGCTGTCGCTGCGAACGCTCCCCAGCTTTCTCATTGTAGGCAATGAAACGTACTCCTCCTCCTCCTCCTCTTCGTCCTCCTCGCCTTTCGGGCGGGGAAGGCGGCCATCCACCAGCTTGAGTGACAATGCCTTCATTGCCAAACGGAGTTCCTGACGCAGCGCATGCATGCGCACGCGTTCACGCATGTCTTGAGCACGTATAGCAATGCGTGCACGGCGTTGCGCGCGAGTTGGGGCCCCTTCGTCCTCCGCAGCTTCGTCGTCCACGTCGAGCTCATCGAGAACGGCCTCCGCATCTTCTTCTTCAAGCTCCTCGTCTTCCTCGACCTCATCGTCGTCGTCGTCTGGGCCAAAAAGATAGCGATCGGTAATCCGCTCCAGGGCCGTCTCGGGACATATATCGTCGGAGAACACGGTAGAGAGGTCAGAGAGCGCGTCTTCATCGTCATCGTCGTCCTTCACATCTTCACCGCTCTCTTCGTCGTTCTCCTCGTCCTCTTCTTCGTCTTCCTCGTCGTCTTTTTCTTCCTGCTCTTCAGCTTCCCGCTCCAGCTTCTCCAACCGAATGCGCTCCTTCTCAGCGTCTGCCTCGGCACTGCGCCGCGCGTGCCTACGATCCCGACGGCGCTGTAGTCGTGCTGCTAACAAGTTTCTCAGTTCAGTCTTCATCTCATCCACGTGTGCCTTGTAGGCAAGGATGGCACTGTCTAATGTCACGTAGGGCACACCGTACATCCTCGACACTGCCTTTGCAGTAATCTCCTTTCCGGAGAGTGGGGGGCCAGTGACGACTAAACGAAGCGGCGCGAGATTGCGAACTTCTCTATATTGATAAATTGTTTTTTCGATGCTCTCAGCAAATCCTTCAAAGGCGACCCAGTCCTCCTCGGCGTGATATGAAAGCACCGCTGATGGCTCAACGCGCAAGTTAGACAGAAAGAACGGCAAGCGAGGGTGGGAATCATTGCCAAACATAGCCCACAGCTGCTCCATCGTTGGCGCGCGTGGTAGCTCGGCGGTCTCGATGTGAATCATATCAACGGAATCAGCTGGATCTGGTACGACAGGAGATACGCGGCCGCCGATGCGAGACTGCAGCGCGGCAAGAATCTGCTTCTGAGTCAAGTTGCCTCGATCCACGGCGAACATGTAGCGCTCCTCCAGGACATCGTAAGCAGAGCCGATCTTGTAAATAATCGTCGCTAGGTCATCAATGTGAATCATCGGGATCACGTTGTCGCCAGGGCCGTAGAGTGGGAGTGACTGATGATACCACGCAGCGCGCACGAGGTCATGTGTCAGTGGTCCCTCGCCACGGCCATAGGGTACACCTGCAAACAGGACATAAGTGTGAAGAGTATCGGAGTTGGAGTGTTTCGTGACGTGCTCAAGCGTCTTCCAGTGCTGAAAGCGGGGATGGGGAACGCGGATGGCGTAGTCCGCCTCTGTAAAGACACGGTCCTCTGCAAGTTCATTCTCCTCCGGCTCCTCACGGACTCGCGTCAGTTCCTCCGGCAACTCCTCGTCATCTCCGTACTCCTCACGATACTCAGCAATCTCGCGCTCGCGCGCTACCGCCCGCTCTGCCCTCACGCGCGCGCGTTCCGCGGACATGGTGTGCGTCCACGTCAAAACAGACGACACAAGCACAAAAGTCTTCTCCACTTCGTAGTGAGAGCCAAGGAGTACCTTGATGGCGCACTCCGCCTCGTATGAGTCGTCCTCGAGCACAGCCACAATGACATCATTATCCATAACGCGACGGCAAAACTCCTCGGGGTTGTCGTTGTGACGCGGCACGACTGCCTTCACGTAAGGCGCGAGTGCGGTAGGGATCTTATCCGATGGCTTCATCATTTCCTCAACGCTAACATTCGCAAACTGAGCAATGTCTTCTAACGCGCTGCGCGCGGTGCCAGTGGCAGAAAGCATCTCCGTGCCTGGGTGCAGAGCACTGGTGTGGCAACGACTAACAAGATCGTCATCGCGTGAGGAGAGGGTGACCTCAACATCGTACTCACGGGAATAAAAAAATTGCCTGGCAACGTTGCAGCCGACGAAGGAGTCGCCATTCAGAATTAGCACTCGCTTCATATGGAGATGGGGTATCTATTCGTTTGTATGTGTGTATAAACGTGTCTTTCTTTCCTATCCCTTTTTTTCTCTCACACTTTCTACAAAAAAAAAAAAAATTCCTTGTATGTGCGTTTAATGTCAAACAAAGCGCCTCGTTTCCTCTTCTTTTTCTTTCTTTTTTCCTTCGACCAACTGCTTGGGGTCAAAAGAAAGAAAAAAAAAAAGAGAGAGAAGCGCGCTGCCTGGAACGCGGCTTTCCTAACGTATATATATGTATATATACACACACTACGGGTAAATAGCAAAGAAAAAAAAAAGGAAAGAGAAAGATTAGTGTCAAATGCATAGTAAGAGCATGATTGAAAAAGATAAATGTGTGTAGTTGACCAGTTTCAAAGCGTATTCAACTCAAGACAAACACAAAATGGTACTTAACCACCACGGTAAAGTATAGCCAAGGAAAAAGCGAAAATAAAAATAATAGTTCAGGTAAAAAAACTAAAATGTTTCGGTAAGAGAGATATTTAAAAAAAATAGGCACGTTGCATCTCACCTCTTTGATCTACTGCACATTAGCAAATCTGTACATATACTGCCGAATAACAAAAATAATAATAATAATAACCATCGCTACGAACACATTCACAAAAAGCGCAACTGAAACTAAAAAAAAGGGGGGATAATAATAATAAATATAAGAAGCAATGACTACTATTTAGAGCCATACAAGTAACTGCACATAATGGTACATGTATGCTTCTCTTTCCCTCTCCCCTCTCCTCTCTCCTCCGCTAGTAATGTAGGACTTCTAGTTTGTTTGCGTTTTTCTTTTCTCTTCTTTTCAACATTTTTTGCCTTCTTTTCTTCTATTCCTCTTTTTCTATCAAAATANAACGCATAATTGTGTTTCCTTCTCTCTCATCCTGCTGCATTTAGTGCTTGCTAGGAGGACGCTTCGGGGTTTCCGGCTCGCTCTTCCTCTTGCGAGCGCTGCTGTCACCACGGTTCCTCTGCGAGCCGCCGCCACCTCCGCCGTCGCGTGAGTCTTCCCTACCACTCTTCGACACTGAATGAGACGGTGAACTAGGCGCAGCGTTGTTACCGCCGTTAGCGTTACGCGACCCGCTGCCTTGCTGCTGCTTGCCGCCAGATGCCCCGCCGCTTCCATCCTTATCCTTGTTGTTGTATTGTTGGTGCTCATCACCGCCGTTTTCACCAGGCACGCGGCCTGCGACCGTGCGCTCTTTACGCCTCCTCACCACCTCGCCGCCCGCCATCATGCCAATAGAATTCTTGTCGACCTGATTGAATGCGCTCATGCCCTCGCCGTCGGCCTTGATCTCGTTGGCGTCACGCATGTCCGACATGAGCTGCACAAGGAGCATATCAGGATTCCACGTGATATCTTCATCAAGCTCGCGCGCGAGGCACGCCGTGAGGCATGACATATCATATTCGCTATGAATCGTCTGTAGCAACTTATCCCAGCTATTCTTAATATCGAGATCTGCAAGGCGAGGCATGGTAGCCTGATAGTTGGTAGGGGCATCCGCAATCTGCTTCGAGAGTTTCTCACGCTCCTCCTTGGCGCGGCGCTGCTGCTCCTGCCTCGCTGCTTCGTCCACCTCAGCGTTGATGGTGGGCACGTTCCCCAGAAGTTGATCCTTGGGGCGCTCCTTCGAAGCATCAAACCAGCCGTTATCCCTTCCTCCGCCGTTACTAGCGCCGCTGTTGTTGTTGTTGTTGTGAGCGCGGCGGCCAAACTTGGTCGGGCCCCCCGTCTCTCCGGTTTCACCAGTTTGTGACCTCTCTTTGGCGTCCTCCACCTTGGTGTCTGCTGGACGACGACTGGATGGGGGTAGCTGCCCCGGCTTCTCCGTGCTTTGGTTGTTCACTGACGATCCATGGGTTGAACCCCGGCGGGAGCGTGACTTCTCTGGGCCCTCAGTGCCATTGCTTTCTGAAGGACGCCGCTTGGTGCTGGAGGCGGCATTCGACGTGCTCTTCTTTCCTTCTGTGGAATTTCTACGAGGAGATGAGGTGTTTTTCATTTTTGTCTCACAACGTCTTCTTGTTTCTCAGTGAAATGTAGATTTTTCTGCTTTTTTCTATATTGATAGTTTTTTCTAAAATCTTTTTCCGTAATGACAAATGGAAAAAAGAAGAAGAGTGTTTCAGCATATACAAAAAAAAAGGTATCAATACCTATCTGCTGCACGCTTCACACGTATAAGCATATACCCTAAACAATCAACCATGTAGAGGGCATTAGTATGTGCGCATGTCGAGAAGTTCTAGTGTCCTCGTCACAACAAAAAATAAAATAGTGATGATGACGAATACCACAGTGCAGTGGCTCCATTACTTATTTTTCTTTTAATGAAAGGAAAACATTCAGTAAAACAATAATGCTCATAACGAGCAAACATTCAACATATTTTTTTTTTTTTTAAAGTTCAATTGCCATCCGACTCCTCCCTTTCGGCCACCACCACCACCATCAACCTCCACCGTCACCTTACTTTTCCTTTTTTTAAAAAAAGGAAGGAGTCAAGGTACAGAGAAAGAATACAACTACGCTCAACAAATACGCAGAAATCGCACACTAGTCAACTATTTTAGAAACAACTAACAACCATATATATATATATATATATGTGTGTAGATATGCCTACCAAAGGAAATATATACCACACAACGCACATGCATCAGATTGCTTATTGTCTTCATCACACCACCAAATTTTTTTTCATCTATTCCCTGCTTGAGTGTGCGCGTAATTGTTTGTTTTTTTCCCCTCTCCTTTGCTATACTGACGAGCACCATATGCGCGAGCTCCACGCTCTTACGCAAGATGACACCCCTGCCCTCCTCCCTGCCTACTTCGCACGAGCACGCTTCACCCCAGCCTTGGAAGAAATCGGAGCCTTATCAAAATCAGCGTTCTTCTTGCTGCCCGCAGCGTCCTTCAGCACCGTCACCGACACCACATGCTCGCCGCGCAGGAGGATAAGGCCGAGGTTGCGGGTCGGGCTTAAGCCCTCAGTCTTCATCTTTCTGGTCTGAGGACGTGTTTCTACGCACTCGCTGATGACTATGTTCATGTGGTTGTCGTAGACAAGGAGACGGCCAGTAATCTCGCGGCCATCGTTGACTACAACCCTCAACATCTTATTGATGTTGTTGATCATGTTGTTTTTGCCCATTTTAAAAAATTAAAAAAAAATTCCTTCCCCGACCTCTTCTCTTTTCTTTCTTTCTTTTAAACACGTATATATATTAAAATATCTATTGTATCAACAATATTTTGTTGCCTAA
This sequence comes from Sergeia podlipaevii, assembly GCA_030849805.1. Classification (NCBI taxonomy): domain Eukaryota; phylum Euglenozoa; class Kinetoplastea; order Trypanosomatida; family Trypanosomatidae; genus Sergeia; species Sergeia podlipaevii. The sequence goes on from JASANZ010002124.1 coordinate 32,472, forward strand.
TCTTTTTGAAAGAAAAATGTCCAGTGAAGTCAAGGAAAAAGATACCAGCAAAGATACATTTAAAAAAATGGGGAGCAGTAGAAAAAAAAAGAGAGAAAAGATAGATACTATTTAAAGCAGAAGAATAAAAAGAAAAAAAAGGAAGAAATGTCTGTGAGCTATGAAGAGAAACAGTAAACTCAGTGAAAATAAACTCCTCATATCAATAATATTTTTTTTCTTCGCAAAGACAAGAGAAGTACTGCGGAATGCACTCCTCTCATCTTTTTTTTTCTTTGCTTCTTTCGCTGCTGCTGTTCAGATTCATTAATATTTTTGTTGTTTTTGTTGTTTGTGTTGATTATGCAGTATTATCTCTTTTACACGAGAAATAAATAAATATAGATAAAAAAAAAAGAATAAAATTGCTTCTTAGTACGTGTATTATAACTTATCTGCAAAGAGCGCTCGCTCTCTCTCTCTCTCTCTCCCCATCACGCTTCGTTTATTTATATACGCACCTCAATTGTTTTTCTCATTAATTTCTGTTCTTTTTTTTTTCCTTTCTTGTTTTTACTTACACAGCACTGACAAAAAACCTACAATTTGTATGTCCTTCATATATACGCTTACAATTGCTACTACAAGGGAGAAAGGAGAAGGAATATATATATATGTAGTTACGAACTCATCCAGCATGCTACTTCTTACGCTTCTCTCTCTTCACCCGCTGCTTATCCCTACGCATCTGCCCCATCGACATGCGATCCAGGTACTTGTTCTTCTTCTTGCCCTGGCCCTTAATGACCTGTGCGCGCATGAGCGTGCGTACACTGAGGCCGCTAGCCTTCTCACGAGCGCGAGGATCGGCCTTACCCTTATCAATAAGACCACGCAGCATGCGCTGTGCCCTGCGGCGCTTACGACCCATAGCCTCCATGACTTTCTTGCTAGGACGAGCATTCATCTCACGGAAGCGATTCCGCTGCTCCTCAATTTCCGCAGCCGTCACTGGCAGACTCACCTTGCAGTTGCGCTGCTCATCCTTCACGAACCAGTCGGGGAGGTCGTCATCGTCGTTGAAGACGAAGCGGTTCACACTGGCGTCGAGTATGTCGCGGCGCGCACGCGGGTCAAGCATCTTCTGCGCAATCGCTAGCGTACGAGCGCGGATATCGGGGTCGGTCATAGCAATGGGGATCTCTTCAAAGTCATTGTCCTCCGTGCCCTTCGCTCCCTTCGCGTTGTTCTTGTTCGTGCGGTTGCGCTTGCGGATCTCCTTGTTATCCTGCATGGTCTGTTTGCGCTGCTGACGCACGAGCTCCTGCGTGGTGAGCTTCCCTAGATCCGGTACAATCGCTCTCTTGCGACGTGAGTCAGCACGTCCTTGCTTGATCTCCAGGTCGGGACGATCAAATTCGGCATCATGGTCGCTGAGGTCGCTGATATCGCCGTCGTCGTCAAGGCTAGAAACCTCATCGAGGTCGTCATCTGAGCTGCGGTCCTCAAAGCGAGTGCGCTTAGACTTCTTTCCGTCTGAGAGAGACAGTGGCGCGGCTGCGTTCATGGTGATCCTCTCCTCGTCCATCACACGCTCCCGCTTCTTCTTATCTCTAAGTTTCTTTTTGTCTTGCTCCTTCGGCTTGGGGAATGTTTCGTTAAGCACCTTAGAAATATTCAGGTGATGGCGCTGCCACTTGCTCTGCTTGCCTGCCTCATCAAGATCCGCCTCGTCCTTCGCTGCTTTGGCGCGCTTCTTTCTCTCAACAGGGGTCAACTGCTCCTCCTCTTCTGCCTCCTCATCGTCGCCATCAAAGCCCTCTTCATAGAGCTTCACACGCGCAGAGCGCTCACCCTTGATGTAGTTACCGTAGTTGTCCACATCCATGTGATACTCGTCACCCTCCACAAGCTGGGCAGAGACCTCGATGGGATCCTCTGCAGAAATAAGCCCGGAATCGTCCTCACCTGAAGCGTCACCAAGATCCCAATCCTCTTGAGCGGCGAGGTTGACGGACATGACAGGGTTCAGCGGATCGTTGCCAACGTTCTCCTGCTCACGCCAGTTCTTATCCATAATGTCGGCCACGTTAATCTCGTTGATGAGGCCAAGCTTCTCGACGGTGAAGGCCTCATCGCCGTCCTCCTCTCCTTCCGCACCAATGTCCTCGAGCGCTTCCGCGAAGCCGCCCTTGTGATCGAAGCCGTCGGTCTCGGTCATGTGCTCCGAGCTCGTGTTAGGGTCGTAGTTAATAAGGCCCTTGATCTGCTTGAGCTTACGGTCCACAACCTTCTTCTGCTTCTTCTTTTGTTCCTTGGCTTGCTTCTTGCGAAGAGCAAGCAGCTCACGAGCAATCTCGGTCACGCCTTCGGCACTATCAAAATCAAAACGTGTCTCACCATCGTCGTCGTCATCGTTCCTGTCCTCATCCTCACCGCTACCCGCGCCACCCATGCCGGTGGTGCTATCCGCGTCGCTGCCATCGTCCTCGCCCATGATCGCGTCATCGTCGGTCATGAAGCGCGACTGCTCGCGCAGCAGCTGTTCACGCCAGCGGAGCATGCGCTTGAGATCACCAGGGCCAACCTGCTGCAGGTCGCCGCAGAGATACACCAGCTCCTTCTTGGAGCTCTTCGACTTCAAGAACACCTTGTCCTCATCCTCGCTGAAGCGAAACTCGTGGTGGTTCTTAATAAAACCCTTTGGGTCAGAGGTGCGAAGAAACTCGGAGAAGTTGGCGACGGGGTGTGGGACAGTAGCGAACTCATCGTAGCCCTGTGGCACATTGTTTCGTGGTAACGCCAGCACTCCAGACGGTGTGAGCACCTTCTCCTCGCCAACGTCAGAAAAAACGTTCTGTGCGTTGAACATGCCAGGATCCACCTGCTTTGGTGCCTTATACCCGGCGCACACGACGAAAATTTCTGCTGACTCCATACGTGAAGCGAGCGGCTTCGTTGCCTCCACCTTCTCAAAAAGCTGCTTGAACACCCAGAGGAGCTTGTGGAAGTCTTGAGAGCGGAACACCTTCGTCACGAACCAACCCCCAGGCTTCAGCATCGAGCACGCCATCTTGCATGCGGACAGCACCAACGAGTTCTGATCAAATAGATCGCGAGACCACACACCACCAACGTTAGGCGCACCATCGTGAATCACGCAATCCACCGGCTCCTTCTTCAGGTAGGTCACAATCATCTTGCGGGTCTTGTTATCGGTAATATCACCGACGAAGGTCTTGCAGCCGCGGATTGGCGCGATGGGAACAAGATCAACGCCAATAATCTTAGATCCAATAGGCATGTGCTTTGCAGCGACCTGGCACCAACCACCAGGGGCGGCGCACAGATCTACCAGCACGCGAGACTTAGCAAGGAAGTCATACTTGCGATTGAGCTGGATAAGCTTAAAGGCGGAACGCGCACGGTAGCCTTGATCCTTCGCAAGGCGGTAGTATGCGTCAAGACGTGTCTTGGCCTTCTTCTTTGATTTAACACCCATCCTATATATGCAAAAGAAAAAACAATATACGTATAAATGTATATAAAGATTCTTTTAAAAATTACTATCTTACTTAAGGAAAGAAAAGAAAAACAGAAATCTATCCTTTCTTCCTTTAAAAAAAAAAAGATTACTAAATGAATAAAGAAACGGAGGAAAGCAAAAAAAAGTATATATTTACAAAGGTGATACATCATAACAGCATGACCAAACTATAAACAAATAAAACTAAACTTTAGAAACCCATCGTATTTCCTCGTTCCATTTGCTATTGCCTTCATTATTCAAATCATCTCTTTTGATGCTTCTTCCTCTTCTTTGATTGTAGCTGTACATTCCTTTTTTTTTTCAATGTGTCTTGACCAGTTGTGGGTACTGTCGCCACATTCGATAAGCATCGGCAAGAATCATCTTTAGCCAATCCGACTGACGCTCCTCGCGCTTCGTATTGCGCACGCTTCCCTGCTTGCTTTCAATCTCCTCCTCCTCCTCCTCCGGAAACAGCGCTGACATTGGATTTTTTAACGTAGTCATGATGACATCCAGCGGTGCATCTACCACTTTCTCACGCAGCGCCACCGCCAAAGCTGCGCACATGTACACATGGAAAGTCACAATTTCCTCTCCGTCGATCGTAAGATAAGTATCCCAGAGTTGCAGCAACAGCCCCAGCGGCAGCTCCCGCGCAAGCAGGCAGTGGAACCACTGAAAGCATGTGTCCAGTAAGCCAACACCAGACGTCTCAAGATGGGTCCACAGCGCCGGGTCCACGGTACACAGCACCGCCTCCAGGTGCTTCGCACACTTCATGATACCAAACTGGCCATGTGTGAAGTTATCTTGCAAGTAGGAAAGAAGACGCCCGGCGCACCAGTATGTGTCGGCTTCCACCTGAGTCAGAAAGCCATCTGGGAGATCATCGAGTGCGGCATCAAGGCGCTCGCGACTCCAGGTAGAAACTGTGTATTCGTCCACTATCAAAGAAGACGAGGCAAGTCCTCTGCTGTCTACTGCTGCGCCGTCGTTCCCGCTACCGCCACTACCGGCACCAAAGCAAAAAGGATCAAGCGTAGACATACTCATCATATGTTCGTACACTCCACCATACTGGCTATCCGTGTACTGTCCCACTCTCACGGCGTGTTCCAGATTTTTCTTTCCTCTCCTTCTCCTCTTCATCATCGTCGTCGTTGTCCTCTCCCATTGCTTCCTGACGCCGCTGCTGAGCGCGTTGTCGCAGCGCATCTGTCAGGAACACCTGATAAAAAGAAGACACAATGTCATCAATTCCTTGTACATACCCCACTGCGGGGTGGCGCTGCGACCAAAGAAACAAACACCGTGCCAGCGAGGCCGCAGTACGTGTGCAGTGAAAAACTGGCGCCTGATGCCGCGGCAAGTCGAGCGCGATCTGGCGAAGAATCGCTTCTTCGTGAGGCGCTAACATGGCAGCGGCGGTGGCAACAGCGACACCATCGCTGCCTCTGCCACTCTCCCCTACCCCAGCGCTACTACCACTGCCACCCCCACCGCCCCCGCTTGCTATGTAGGAGCTGCCACTGGAGGAACGTGGCTTATAATAGCCGTCACTACGCCAGTACTGTGTAACATACGCGATATATTGAGCCCGCTTGCGCGCCAGCTCACTCCTCTGCCGAGACACAGCAGCTGGCGCGTAGTCGGTCAATAGTCGCCACGCCGCCGCTCGCAAGCTCGGTGGTCTGCATCCACCCCACAGCACCGATCGCAACGTGTTAGGGTCATCACAGGAGCGACCTACACTGACCATCACGGAGGCAGTTGCCGCTACAGTGAAATACTCAGTGGTAGCAGCACTGTGGCTCGTATATGGTGACGAGAGGGACGCAACTGAGGGATTATTGGGCGAAGATACACGTGAGGACCCGGAGACCATCTCAGCATTAGGGGAGATCACCGCTGCAATGGACTGCCCCGTAGAACGATAATTCCCCTCCTCCCTTGCAGGCATCGCGAGTGAAGGCGGTGTAGGCGATGCGTGACGGTAGCGCTGCCTCTGCAAAGAGAGTGGCGGCAGCACACGCAGCACAGGAAAAGTGGTCATGAAATTGACAAACTGTTCTTGCTGATCTGCCTTCATGATTTCCTCCACCTTTAAGAAAGAAAAAGTGCCCGCAGCAGCAGCACCACCACCGCTTGGTGATGGCGACGAGGAGGAAGAGGCGTGCGCTAAACTGCCAGAGGGCAGCTGAGCCAGCGAGGATAGGCCTTGTGAGTGAGGATGGAGAGGATGCGGCAATGGAGAGGTCGCGGTGTTAGCACCACCACCTCTGGCAGCAGAAGTGTGAGCGTTACTCAAAAAATCAGGTCGCTGTGCGGTAGTACTCTTGTCCACAGATGTCTCAAGCGAGTCGTTCCCCTTGACTGCCTCCCTCCTAGCAACTTCAGCTTCAGTGGAATCTTCTTCAGACATGACACGAACACGCAAGACAGCTTGACCACGGGCATTATATTCAATAGATCGTTTCAGCATCGTCCCGGCAAAGCGGAAAAGCGTCCCAGGTGGAGCGCGACGTGCGCGGCCAGGGCCTTTGATATGCTGGTACAGACAAGGCGCAAACAAAACCTCAAACCCTTCCATAGGTGGGTCTCCTGTGATCTGGTACGCTCTTGGCTCTGTCATGGTGATGGATACAGCACGCAAAGAAGCATGACACGATGATTCTTAACAAAATGTGTTCTTCTGCTATGAAGTATCCCTCAGCGTACACGTATTTCCAAGCAACGCTATAATTCCTTGATTTATCCCTTATGCTCGTATTAATGTATATCTATTTGTGTATTTTTGTTTTTTTTTGCTCACTTTTCCTTCTTCTTTATGCAACAATAAAAAGCACCGGAATGCCTGCTTAAATTTCTGCAGACGCTACCAAAGATGCAGTAGCGCTGGTGATAATGTGTGTGTACACAAACGTCATTCAAAAATGCACAATGCATATTTTTTATTAAAAAGGGAAATAAAGAAAAGGAATTTTTTTTTAAAGTCAAGATTTTTCAAAAAAAAAAAAAAATGAGAAGTTAGCGGGATGCAAAGAAGAAAAAACGTGACATGGCTACGATACACTTCAAAACCCATTTTTTTTTTTTTAAAGAAGAAAAAGAATCAAAGTGCAAAGAGAATGGGGTGCCTATTGCGCTGCGCGCTGTCCTCACTCTGTAGGCATCCATCCTTCTAAACAGAAGACAGCTTTTTCTTTCTTTCTCTTGTATATTGTTTATTTGTGCATGTGTTGTAGCTACGCGGTCAATTCAACGAAAACAAAAACGTAATGAGAAGGGAAGGAAGGAAAAAAAAAAGAGCCATACACCATACGAGGGGAAGGAGCTATTTATTTGACACAGTGAGAGAAAAGGAATAAAAAAAAGAAGAAATAGTCATCACACACATATACACAGCAGAGCAACAGTGGTTAACAAGAGGTGCCAACAATGAAAAAAAAAAAAAACAATGCCAAAAATATATATATATATATATTCACTAACAAGCAAGTAAACCCGCACACGTATACATATCAAGGACAAAAAAAAAAAAAAATGAATTCTATCGCGCTATCAGACTTCACTGCAAGATATATATATAGTTCGATGGCCGAGGCAAAGTTTTATTTCATCTTTAAAAATGCCGAACGAGACACATAAAATAAAAAAAAATGCACACAGCAGGAGAGGAATATATATATCTTATCACGCAGCGTAAAAAAAGATTCCGCGTTTCCGCTGCTTCGTCCCCATCTCTATCCTTACCTCTTACTCTTCTTGATTTCTGAAATCAAAATAAAGGATAACAATAACAATAGCAATAATAATCATAATAATCAGAATTGCATACACCCCGCTTTTCATGCTTCTTTTTCATTACATCAGTAACACAAAATTCATGGGAGGAGAATAAAAGAAAAAAAAAATGCCCCTGGCAAATGCGGTATCAGGTCATAACGAACGCACATGAGTAGCAACTAGCTCTCTTTCTCTCTCTCTCTCTCTCTCCCGTCTCTTCAGTATATAACACAAATTTTCGCAACTATATATTATAAATAGAAAAAAATGAGAGAAAGGCAAGAGGCTTTATAAGGCGATTAAGAAAAAAATAATCCTCGTAATACTGTCGTACATCATCGTGTGATCCGTACTGGTAACCTTTCTTTTTTCTTTCCCTTTCGTGCTCTCTAAACGGCCTTCTGCTTTTTTTCGCTCCTTAAAGCTTCAGATGGAATTTTAAAAAAAAAAGAGAGAGACTGGCAAATTTGTTCAACGTTGCCAACAAAGAGACACAAGAACGCCCAAAGTGCATACGTAGAAAAACATATGCAAGTGCTGCATGTGTGTTGCCTCCCCCCCCCCCCCCCCACACACACACACTTTTTCTTAGTCTACGCATTTTGTTTTCCTCTAAGCCTTGTATTACAAAAATGTCATGGCCTCCTGTCACGCTCTGTTCTTTCCCCCTCCGCTTCTACCACGCTCTACTGATATTGCTGAGTCACCCATATATACATCACTGTTCTGCTTTCTTTATGCTCTATGTTCTCTTTCTCTCTCCCTCTCTCTCTCTCGTTAACGCATATATAGCAGTTACAACACATTTAATGCGCACCGCACATCCTCCCCCTCCCCCCGCGCTCATGTAAAAAATCACAAAAAAAAAAAAGCAATTTTCTGCCCTCACATGTTTATACTTCGCCCTCCGTTCTCTCTCTCCCCTTCCCTCTCTCTCTCTCTCTCTCTCTCTCTCTCTCTCTCTCTCTCTCTCTTTCTCTTTTTCCGTATTTTTCGTCTCGCCATTGTCGCTGCTACTACACCACCACTTACTCCTTCCTACTCCTCGCGCTGCCACCTACTCTACACATCCGCCCCATCGTAGGCGTAGTACGCCTTGTTGTGCATTATCAATTCATCGCCAACAAAATAAAAGCTATCGCTAGTGGTTTCAAAGGGATTATCAATAATCGCCTTCTCCCACTCGGCAGAAAGCTTGGGCATATCATAAATTGCCTCCCACGTGTTCGTAGAGTGCGGCATGCAGAAGCAAAAGGTAAAGTCAAAGGACTTAATGAGGGTATTACGGAAATAGTGACGCTCAATCATGCGGAAGTTCGGCACAGGTTTGTTACCGTTGACGCCAAACACAAGCTTCGCGCCGATTGCTCCACGGTGAAGAAAGGATGAGGGAAAGCGGTAATGAATCTGACGTGCGGACTTCTCCTGATCAGGTGTGAGATAGGGAATGGCCGCGTTGAAGGCGGCGTAGTCCTCAGCGGTGCGCTCCACATCAAAAACGACGCGGTTGGTCTCCATATCGCGAATTGTGAAGCGGTAGAACTCAATGTGATACTGATTTGCCGTCAGGGGGCATAGGTAGCCCTCCGTGGGGGCACTGTAGTTGAGTACCTGCTCCGGGGTGATAGGTGCGGCCATGGTGTCGCTTTTTAGTTGATTGTTGCTGTTGCCTGTTTTTTTTGCTTGTAGATCAATAATAATAAAAAGTTTTTTTAAAAAAAAATAAGCTATTCTATAAAGCTAGTCGTGAGCTTCACAATTATAGCATATATGCAACATGCATCAGTAAAAAAAAAGGAAGAGGGAAAGGGAAAAGCATCAATTTTGAAGAAATAGAAAAAGAGGAAAAAAAGAACAATTCCCATTATACGCAAGTATGTGGCAAGGTAGCGTTGAATACTAACGCCCCCCTTCTTGTGCAATAAGAAAGCAAACATAGTGGTGACTATCTACCATCATTCATTATTCAAGGTGTCATGATCAATATGCGTATGTATATACTTTGATCGCACCTATTGAGTTCCCCCCTCCCCCCGCTCCCCCTCGCCTCTACCTACTTACTGCGAGCTCGCGATGACGAGGACGGCGGCGCCATCGCCATGACACGCCTCAAGTCATTCATTCTCTCCTGCTCCAGTGCCCTTCGCTCCGACAGTAAGGCTTGCTCTCGCTCTAAATGCTGAGCCGCTAGCGATAGCTCCTGCTGTGCTTCCTGCAAGGCTTGCAATCTGGAGTCCCTCTCTGTGTTGAAGCGCAGCTGCTCCATGTACCAGACATACTCCCGTTCCGCCATCAACTCAGACAGCTGGGCAGACGTGAAAGGATACGGCGGGCCAACGAGAGCATTACTTGCTGCACTGCAAGTACTTTGTGCTTCATCGCCTTCGCTGAGTACGCGTGCCAGCGCGGTAGATGTGACAGGAAACCTAAGGTTAGCGGGGCCTTCGGCATGAATACCAGCGTCTGTGCTGCGACACCCAAGTGGGTCCTGCGTGCGAGAGGTGAGGGGTGGTCGCGATGGCACGTAGACGCTATCGTCCTTGTGTGAGTGATCGTAGTGAGAGTGAGAAGAAGAAGGACGAGGGCGGCAATGATCAAGGTGATCACTGTCATGTAATGGTGACGATCTCCTTGGGTGTGCATGTGCGCTGAAAGGATGGCTCCTCTGATAATAAAACCGTGGCTGCTGCTGTATGGCTGGAGAGGGTGGCTGATGATGCAAGGAAGACTGATTGAGACCCGACGTACCCATTGCCGAGGGACACTCTGGCTGCTTCCGCGTGGATGGGGATGGCTGCTCGCCTGTCAAGGAAATCCAGTTGCTACTCCGTCGATGTGCACTACTACGTGGAGTGAGATACTCATCAGGGTCGTAGAAGCGCTCTCGCTCACTGATGTTGTTGCGTGCGCTAATACTGAGATTTTTGTAAGGACTGCGATAGTGTGGGGATCGGTATCCTTCATCCAGTAAGCTTGACTGCTGTTGTTGCTGTTGCTGTGCGTCGCAGAGACGGAAGTCATGCGGTAGCTTTAGTTGAGAACTTGACGGAGTGCACGACACACGTGCACCATGACTTCCACGGTTGTCACCATAATTCATCCGGGTATCCTCGTCGTTCCTTCTAGATGAAAAAGTGAAACCATTCAGTACGCTAGTGCGTGCCGGCGTGGGCACCAGCCCAACATTTCTACCGCTATAATTGTCGTGGTTGCTGCTGCTTCTGCTGGTGGTGCCGGAGGTGACATAGATGGCCTTCGTGTAACCCCTAGCTGGGTGGCCTTCGTCCTCTTCGGAGGTAATAAAAAGATTGAAAAGTGAGCCATCAGTGAGGGTAACATCCGCGCCGGTGTCGGTGTTGTTGAAAACTTCGCCAGTTGCAGTAGTCAGACGCTGCTCACCTGCAGGGATCTTGCTGATACGCTCAAGATGTGCCTTGAGCTGCTGTGCGGTGAGTTGAGAAAGCCCTCCTTCAAACACAAGATGATACAGAACCCCCTCTGATACGTTACGTACGCGTATTGTGCTCCTTGTCCCTTGCTGGCTCATTACTTTATACACGCAGCAAAAGAAGGGGTAAATCTGCTCGCACAATGGATAATATCTCGTCAACAGATGGTTAGAAAGTTGATATATATATAAATTAAAAGGGAAAAAAGCGCGACAATGTCTAGTGTCAAGTAAGATGCAAAGATTTTTAAAAAATGAAGTGGTATAGAATATATGTATTGATATGTTGATTCTTTGAAAAAAAAAAACGTGTTTGAGTGTGTAATGATCTCTCCACACACAAGCACACTGTTTTCGTATCCTTTGAATTAAGGCAACGCTCGACACTGCGTGTATCTTTTAAAGCAAAAGAAAGACGGGACAACAAAAACAAAAGAAAAGAACGATAATGCTGTTAAAGGGGGGGCAAAAGAAGAAGAAGAAGAATAACAGAAAATTTAAATGCAAGTTGCTACTGTTGTTCTCTTTTTTTTGCTTAGAAGGGACGCTGCAATATGCATCACTACTGCTACTTCAGTGAGCAGTTGTTGCGCATCATAAACGGCATCCAAAGTTGTGCCTTCTTTCTTTCTTCAACAAAAAAGATCATTGCTCATACAGAACGTATCTTATCTTGTCGCAGACAGAAAAATGAAAAGCTTTTCATCAGATTTTCGTGACTTTTCCTTTCCCTCTTCAGAAAGTCATTCCTCAAACGCGCACACAGACTCACACATACATGCTTAACTGCTTTAAATGGGCAAAAAAAAAAAGGAAAACAAACAGCCAAAAAAAAGAGGTTATGAGAAAAGTAGAGATTTCGCTGGTATATTCCCCTTTTTATAGGTATCATTAGAAAAGAAAGCAAGAGGGGTGTAGTAGTGCCCTTTCTTCTTTTCCTCATTTTTTTTTAAATTGCTGTTTTATTTATTTTTTTAAGAAAAAAGAAAGGAATGATAATCATTACTTATTACTACAATAAATTATTTATCATAAAAGAAAAAAAAAGCGGAACGCAAAACCAAATAAACATGAGCTGTGGGCTGCTGTTGATAAAGTACTATTTTATATGCTACTTCAGATGGAGTTTTAATATTTAAAAAAAAAGAAAGATGTAACAACAAAGATCCCATCATCATTTTATAAATTGTGTACTTGTGTACGAATACGCGTGTATGGTCAGGGCTACATTAATAGGCAAAAATAATAACAGTAGTAGAAAGAGCTAGAGAGAGAGAGAGAGAGAGAGATGCAAAGGAAAAAGGAAAGAAGATTTGAACCTTCGTACACTCTCTTGAACGCGCAACTCACGAAAAGAATATATATATACATATATTTTCCCCGTTGTTCTCTTAAAGATGTGACTTCAGCTTCTCCATCTGATTAGGATAAAAGATACCCGGGTTCATCAGATTGTCCTTATCCAACGCTTGCTTGATGGCCTGCTGGGCATCAATGTGGTGTTGTCCGTGTTCATCTGTGACGAGGTGAACCTTGCCAATACCAATGCCATGCTCGCCAGAAATCGTACCGCCGAGCGCGAAAGCACGGGCAATCATGCGATCCTCAATTTTCTGCAACTCCGCGAGCTCCGCGTTGTCGCGGAAAGGGATTATCAAGTGAAAATTGCCATCGCTGATGTGCGCACACAAGTAACACATTTTACCCGCCTTGACAAACTCATCTTCAGTAAACTTGACCATCTCCGTCAGGCGAGGGACTGGTACGCAGATATCCGTGCCGAAGAGCTTCTCCGCGTGCTTGGTGCCACGGGCGTGCATGGCTGCGAAGTGACACTGACGGCGTGCCTTCCAGACGTCCTCGGTTTCCTTCCCTGGTTTCAGATAGCGCACTACGGTCGCCTTGCCGGCCTCACGAAACGCCTTAGACACTCGTGCATAGTCCTGTTTCACGTCACGAAGCCAGTAGTCATTGCTCGTGAACTCCAGCAGCACGGTCGCAGCGGGTGGCAGCGCAGTCTTGCTCCACGAGTTCGTCGCCATCACGATCTCCTTGCTCATCAACTCACAACGTACCAAGGTGGGCGGCACACCAGCCATGCGCATCGCCACAACGGCCCTGACGGCAAGCTCGGTAGACTCGAAGGAGGCGTAGCCACCGGCAGTGTACTTAGTGGCGGGATACAGGCGGAAACAGATCCCTGTGATAATCCCTAGCGTCCCCTCACTGCCAATGTAAAGTTGCGTAAGCTCAAGTCCAGCTGAAGACTTGCGTACCACCTTGCGGGTCTGAAATATGTTTCCTTCAGGAGTCACCACACGAAGCGCAATCACATTCTCTCGTGTAGTGCCGTAGCGAAGAGTGGACATGCCGCTGCCAGAAGTAGCCACCATGCCGCCCACGCATGGATTCGAAGCGGGATCAGGACCAAACAGCAAGCCATGTTTGTGAGCCTCGCGATCAAGTGCGAGCTTCTTGACACCCGCGCCAGCCCACACGCACGAGTTCTCCACGTCAAATTCAAGGCACAACAGCTTCGAGGTGTCAATCACAATACCGCCTGCGTGAGGAATACAAGCGCCTTCCAAGCCGGTACCGGAGCCGCGCGGCGTCATGGGAACCTTGTGCTGTGCGCACAGCCGCACGACCGCCGCGACCTCCTCCGTCGTGTAAGGAACCACAGCGGCGGCGGGTGCGATGGGGTCGTAGCAGGACTCATCCGTGCCAAGCCGCATGAGCTTCTTAGGATTCACAATAATCTGAGGGGCAGTGAGGACTTTGCGAAGCTCATCCAGGACCACCGCGTACCTCTTTTGTCGCTGCTCTACTGATGGCAAGTTGCTTGCAGAAGGAACCGTTGGCATGTGCTTTTTTTTTTTTTTACAGTTCTTCTCACTGCTGCGGGGGGTATGTTTTCTCTTTCTCTCGTTTTTTTTATAGTAATTGTTGGTGTTGCTGTTGAGTATATAAATCTGTAATAAATGTTTCTTCGCTTCAAACTAGATTAACAAAAAAATATATAAACTGCTTCTTTCTTGTCTTTCTTTTCTTCACTACTAGAAAGCTAGCGGGGTCAAAGATATATTAAAAATGGGTAGGATGATCTATAAAAGAAAACGGAAAACAGTATCCACGCGAAAACGATATGGAAAGCCTCTGTCCCACTAAATATAAAAAAAATTACGGCAGCACTTTACCAAACGTGTAAAGGTTATTCTTTTTTTTAATCCACTTTTATCAAAAAATCAAGAAAAAAAAAAAAGAAGACATAAAAAAGAAAGTGTGGTAAATGTCCTTTTTTTTTCATATTTTGTGGCAGAGTACGTAAGCAAATGTTTCAGTTGCGGATAAGACACAAGTCGATAGCACAGTCCTCTACAAAGGTGCTTGTACATACACCTCTACATTCCCTCTTCCACTACTGTTGCTGTCAATAAACATTATATGTATATTGTTGTCGTTCGTGCTGATATGTATGTTCATTGTAGTTTCCATGAAATTTATTTAAGCACACACAAAAAAAAAAAATTAGCATCTCACCAATCAACCTGTGTTTCTTCGCCAAGTTCAAAGTGCTGTTAAAACTATTTGCGCCATTCCTTTTTGTGTGTGAAAGAGAGAAAACAACAACAAAAAAGAAAAGCGCCTCCCATTGAGAAGAAGTGAAGTACCACTCTCCCCCTCCCCTCCTCCTCCTCTCATTGAAAAGGAATCAAAGCAGCGCTCCACTCAGCTTCACCCCCTCTCCTTTTTCTCTGCTTTATCTCACCGTACACAAAAGTAGTAAAAAGAGGTGGAGCACCCAGAGGCAACGCACATTGAAAAAGGAAAAAGAAGGAAAAAGAAGGAGAAAAAAAATGAAAGCACAGTATGCATAATGTATAAAAGAAAAAAAAACTAGATATGCAGCAGCGGCTTCGTCGCTAACTGTCTGCTTTCAATGTGAAGATGCCTTGGAAGACTTGTTCTCGCCACGTAGAACCTTCATAAAGTACTGGGTCATAGTATAAGCGAAAACCAAACGAGGCGCAGACGTGATAATCTTCGGTGTGATACCCTTATAAAAGGCCGAAAATCCTTCCGTCTTGATGGTGCTGGTGAAGATAAGCCACCCAGACTTCTTCTCTGTCAGCCTCTGGCTCTGAATGCGTGTCTTGACAACGTCCATCGGCGAGGTGAAGAACACACCGACACAGCCGCCAACCGTGGAGGCGGCAATGTTCTGACCAAAAGTGGCGTCCTTATAGTCCTTCAGGCCAAAAATGTATTCCTTGGTGAAGGCGGTGCCACCAAAGAGCAAGAAGGAGCCTGTGGCATTGCGAATAGCGGTGGTGACAGCGCCTGCGTACAACTTTGCAACTCCCTCAGAGCGAATAACAGAAAAGATATTACGCCCCTGCACAGCTTCCTTGTTCGTCTGATTCAACACCTTCATGCGATCAAACGGAAGCAGAATAATCTCGGACACACCCACAAAACATCCCGCAGTCGCCTCCAGCATCATCGAACCCTTACCAGTGCGGATGTAGTTGCCCGTGACAGGGTCCTTCTTAAAGAACAGGTGCTGCTGATACGTGTTAAGGAAGTCGCGCATGTAAGGCTGCCCGGCAAATTTGACAACGCGCTGAAGTACCTTATACGCGACCGCGTACGTGCTACCAGGATACATGTACTTCACACGCTCGATAAATGGGATTCTGCGACCCTCAAACTTCTCCTCCAACTTGCCAAAGATAACGTGATTAAAATTGGCGCACGTCGCGCGGAACGACGATGGGTCAACAACACGCTTGTGGTGAGACATGAGACGCTTCGCAGTCGTATCAAACGGGTGAAAGATAACAATCTCACAGGTGCCTGCAAGTGTGGCTGCGCCTCCAGGCCCGAGGCAGAAGCTATTAAGAAAACTCCTTCTCTCAACTTTCGGCGGGGTCACTGCAACAACCTTGTCGTCAGTGCCGCTGCTAGTGATCGCTGGCGCAGACATGTGTGTGCTGGGGGAGGGGGGGGGCGTTGGGTGATTGCCCTTTTTTTAATTTTTGCTCGTTGAAAGTGATGTTGGGACCGACAATGATATTCGCTTCTCTCCTATTGCTGATTGCAGTGGATACACCTCTCTTCTGGCTCCTCTCTTTTGATTCTACAAGTAGTAGCGTGTGCCCGAGCTGAGATGGTTGCTTCTTCTCTCTCTCCCTCTCTCCCTATATGTTTTCTCTCAAATCCTCTCTCTCTCTCTCTCTCTCTCTATATATATATATAGGTTAATGCGTCTACTTAGTTCCAAAGTTAACTATCCGTTAAAAACTATATGGTATTCTAATATATATATATGTCGCTCGTAATAATACTATTTTTAAAAAAAAGAAAAGAAAGGAAGATTTTCTTTTTTTTTTCATGTCATAAATGTCGAGAGAGAAAAAAAAAAAACACCAGCTGTGTTTTCATGCATATGCTAAACATCAATAGGTATCTCAAGGCGCTTAGAATTTTTATTTTCGCATTAACGTGCATTTTCAATATTTCTTTTTCTTCTCAATGAGAAGATACTCCAATGAGTACGCGTTTGACGAAAAATGTACCCACCGACAAAACGCACTCAACACTTCGACCACATCAAATTTTTATAAAAGAATGCAAAACAAAGGGGGGGCAAATATGCTGTATAGTGGAGAACACAATAACATCGATAAAAATAATTGTATACTTGCGTTCGTAATTGAATAAACAGCGAAAAGGCACACAACACACGCTAATCCCCTCTTATATATATAAAATAAAAAAATCCGTTTTTTATAAATAAGAAAATATCTTTAAAAAAAATCTCTGCACTCATACACGACACAGCCTGCTTTGCAAGCCCTTTACAACTCCGTCAAAAAAAAAAAAATCAAAGGAGAAATTACTCATAAAAGTAAAAAAAAAAAATGTATATATTGATATATATATATATAGAGAGAGAGAGAGAGATAAAAGAGAAAAGAGAAAGGAGGGGGATGAGCACTCATCAAAGCAATGCGAATCCCAAGTCTTTCCCTCCTACCGATGTCCGCTAACTATTTTTCATTCTTTATGTTAAGGAAAAAAGAAAAGCAAAAAAAAAAAAACTGTGCTACGCATATGTATCGTAATATGCGGCTTCGAAACCTCCTCCCCGCATCATATTGGTATAAGCCACCTACAGAGACAAGGTCAGAACAAAAAACAAAGCACAACAACAGTAAACATAAGTGCGCGTGTATTTTCCTTCTACTGACACCATCCATTACGTATAGCACATTTCATTTGCAAAAACGAAATAAGAGGAAAAAAATACAACTCGCACACAGGTAGCACATACCTCAAATGCCTCACACACGGGAAAAAAAGAATAAAAAAAAACTTATCTCCTTATGCTGCTCCATTACAATATCTTGATGCCAACGTGTATACTCAGACCAAAATAACAATATCCCATAATGTCTCATTGTTTAAAAAAAAAGGAAAGAAAAAGTCAACACATGGCAAGTTATCCCCCTCCTATTACTTTTCCTGTTACACTTACGCCGTCACAGCACGGGACCAGTCGCTTGCGTTCACACCGTACTGGATATCAAGGATCTCCTTAAGGAAACGTCGGGTGAT
>JASANZ010002125.1:0-49991 GCA_030849805.1 Sergeia podlipaevii
GGGGGGGGGGTGGATGAGGAGTTTAGGAGTTATTATTTGTTGCCCTATGTGTTGCTATTTTCTCCTTTTTTTTTGGTGGTATTGGTAAAGTTTCCTATCTTGTTATCCTTTTGTGTTCTTCCGTTGAGGTTTTATTTGTTTCTTTTTTGCATTTTATGTTGCAGTAGTTTCAGTTTTGTCTGTTCTGCTATGGAGGACTCTGTGTTGACGGGAGTGATGGTAGATGTAACAACAGTTTTTTCTGATATCGATGGTACGCTTGTCCATTACAGGAATACTTTAGAACGTTTAGGTTATGAGCGTGCTAGTGCTTTTGAAGATAGTACGACATTTAGGGAAGACGAGCAGCAGGACAGCGTCGCACGTTTACTGACTCAGTGCTATGGCCTGGAGGAGCGGAGGAAACGGTTTACTGGAGTTTCGTATCAAATTTGGCGTCACGTTGAAAAGGGGAAGGTGATGAGTTATACGAACTTTATTATCGTTCAGCGTCGTTAAGCAGGGCGCTGATTTCCGAAGATACGATTCTTCTCATGGAACTTCTTCAGGATCATTAGTTGCTATATAAGGGTATTTCTGGCTTTGTATGTAGCTCGGAGGATCTATTTAACGGTAAAGGTGGAGCGGTACTCTGCACGCTGATTACTGGTGCACGGACAAGCATTTTCGTTAACCGGCGCGTTAGCGGTGCATTACCGCAGACAGTTTTTGATTTGTGTGAGGGTGGTGGGAAGATATGGTGCTGGTTGAGATCTCCCGTGGAGTGGGTGCAATATTCCACAACACAAGATATTCAACAGGATGTTAAGATCTTTTTCCCCATTGATTTTGGTAAAGTACCTATGGATTGTTCTTGGATTGAAAAGTTTGCAGCTGTTACTGGGTTTAGTGGTCCTGGACGCTCCTGCAATGCGGACGCTCCATTGCAGCGACTGAAAGGAGTGTTAACAGAGCAAGGATTTTTAGTTGATAGTATTGATTATGATACTTCGTTTCTTATTAACATTTCTCAAAGCCCATGTGTGGCGACTAGTACTAAAGCTGCGAAAAGTAGTACAGAACATCCCCCCACTATGATTGCAACTACTGAAGAAGCGGAGTGTTACTTAGTGTCTGTTTTTAACTCAAAATATAGACAGGAGTTTCAGTCAGATCTTTTTGTTAATCTGTCAGAAGGTCAAGTTAATGCACATGGATGTGGAAAGAGAGCTTTTGTACTACATGTACTTCAGACAGCTGGACAGTGGGTTGAAGTTAGTGCAAGAAGCAGTGACGATAAAGCTGCTGTTTTTTCGTTGGACCACAGCATTACTTTGTTTGATGATGCCAATAACCTGGCTTTTGCGGAGATTTGTGGTGCTGGAACTTTGTCTTCTGTCACACATACAGATGCTCTTGAGCACAAGCAATTGAAAGCGACAGAGAATAGAATGTGGTTTCGGCCTCCTTACGACGGCCCTCTGGGCTCCGAGTGGGCATTGAAGCAAATTATACTATTAATAAGAAACCAGATACTCTGTTGAGAGTTATATTTGCGAAGAAGAAAAAATTACAGTCACTTTGATGGTTTAGATGCACGTTTATACATACAAATAGGTGTGAAAACTTCTATTTTTTTTTTTTTTTTGTGGACTTCAAAAACGAAGAAAGGGATAAATTGAATTGTTTACTTTTCAATCTGAATCGACTTTCTCATTTTAACACTATATATATTGTTTAAAGCCGTGAATTGCTCAATGATAAGAAGTCATCTTTCGGCACACCTTATCGTTTTGAAACTTATTTCCTTTTTCTTTTTCAGACTATTGCCTAGTGTGTTACGATTGTACTGCAAATACTATCTTTCGTATAGTGGTAGTTGTTCTTACCATTTTTTTTTTTTTTTTGCAGTTGGCGTTTGTGACCTTCAACATTGCTTGCCTTACTTTCGATTTTTTATTTCAATTTATTTCTTTTTTTCTTTCTTTTCTCAAGTATAGACTTTTTCAAAATACTGTAAGTATAGAAAAATATATATTACACACAAATTGGATAATGCAGTGCAAAGCCAAGCGACCAAAACTTAATGGAAAAGTAACCATTCGACGACTGCAACTGCCACAACTTGAGACAACCGCGAAGATCGCTAAAGGTGAGTTATGCGAGCCACTGCAAGACGTTGCGGAGCGGGTAGACATCATTTTTTGTGATGAACGGGATGATGCACTTTGCATAGTAGATGATCAAGGATTATCCATTATGTCCAAATTGGTAGACGCCGGTTTGTACTATATTACTGGCGGTACTGTTACCAGTGTTTGCGCAGATGCAACAGTCCACAGCGTAAATCCCTCGACTGCTCCAGCCCAACGTTTTCCACCTGATGCAGCGGTGCTGTGGGCTTTTGACAAACGAGTGTTATTGCATTCCCCTGATACTCATCGTTCCCCAGAGACTCCATACCGGCTTGAAAGAGCAATAGAAATGCTACAAGCGTGTCCCCGAGCTGCAGAACTACTGCCATCTAAAATGCTTGCGCCACTTTCTGGAAACGAGGGCGATGCTGCCAGGGTGGTGACAGCACCAGAGAACTTTAGTTCAAGAACATGCAGAGCAGTTTTTATTCCTCCGCGACTGGCAACTAGTGAAGAGGTTCTTGCATTTCAGGACCGACGAGTATACACTGAGTTTTTGAAAGTTGGGACCGCACTTCCTAATCTTCGTTCCGATGTGTACTGCAATGATAAAACAAGCAGCGTTGCAGCACGTTTGTCAGCTGCTGCAGTTATCGATGCTGGCGATGCGGTGCTGCGCGACTTGGAGTTTGTGCGCCAAGAGGAAGAATTTCGGCTTGGTAAGCCAGCCACTGCTCATCGGAAAGATCCCACTCTGCTTGCGTTTTGCCTTGTTCGACCCCCTGGCCATCACTGCACTGCCAGTAGACCAAGTGGCTTTTGTCTTGTTAACAACGTTGCTATTGCTTCACAACAGCTGTTGCAGCGCAAGTATTTACTTGACACAGACAATGCACGCATGCGAGCTCCACGGATTGCGATCATTGATTTAGATGTTCACTACGGTGAAGGTACCTCTTCCTTCGTCGACTCGTACAAGGCACCGCAAGACACCGCCTCCTTTCCACTACTTTACTTGTCGCTACACCGTTTTGATGAGGGATCTTTTTATCCTTTTGAATCTAGCGGCTCTAGCACATACGTTGGAAATGAACATCCTGGCTGCGTTTGCAACGTGGGTGTACACACAAATGCGCATCATCCTCATCGTTGCGCTGAAGTGATCTCAGATTTTCTCTTTACGTCCGTCGTTGAGAAGGTGTTTATTCCCAGGCTGAAGTGCTTTGCACCAGACATGGTATTTGTTTCGCTCGGGTTTGACGCCGCATACGGCGATCCATTAGGTAAAATGGCAGTCGAGGGCGGGTTTGCAGCTACAATGAAAACGTTAAAACAGTGGTGCTTCTACGGAACAACGTCGCAATCGGCGGCTTCTTCGCAAGCCCCTATTCCAGGGCACTACCCAGTTGGCCTCGTAACTGTTCTGGAGGGTGGGTATAATCCCGAAGCGGTGGCACAGGGTATTTTGTCAGTTGGCTATGCGTTAACCTTTCCAAGGATAGATTCAGATGTACTGGAGTATGCCGAATCCCGGGTGCCTCGTGTATGGGGAGATCTCCGTCGCAAGCAAGAACGGCGACATCGCGAGTGGATGCTTGCTCAGCGGGAACGTGAAGAAGGTGAAAAGACTTCACAGGTAGCTAGTAGCGACGGCGGCGAAGAAGAGGAGCCACCACTGGTGGAGGAAGACATGGTGCTCATTCAGAAGCACACTGCGTGGTGTGATCAGTGTGTGGCAAAGGTGATTGCCTTACAGAGGGAGGCTATAAATAGATGCCACTAGTCTTCTTCTTAAAAAGGAGAAAAAATTGTTTTTTTTTTTTTGCGCGACAATATAAACTCTGAATGCAAAGATTCGAAAATAGCAGAGTAATATACACACATATCAAAAAAAATCAACAACAAAAGTCCGCAACCTTTGTACTGCTGTAATGTCTACAGCAACTCCTATTTTCTTGCCAACGTGCATACATACACCGAAAGAAGAAAAGAAATCAAAAAGTAAACAAAACATATTTGTTTGTGTTGCTCACGATCAACATAAACAGCTTTGCGAGTGCGACTTTTATCTATGTTGAATCATCTTTTAAAACATAACTCTATGTACTTTTTTCCTTTTCTTTTTTTCTAACACACTCTTCTGCATAAATGCGTATGATCTAGTTTAGGAAAGCGGCGCACATATTTTCAAATATTATTGTTTGATATAGTAAGTATTTTTTTCTTAAAGTGTCCAAAAATTTTTTTTATTTTTTTTGCTGAACTTCGCCTTTATCATTTCCGTTTTGTTTTGTTTTCTTCGCGAGTAAATGCAACCCAACAACGGGTACATGCTCGGAGGCCCTGGCATGGGAACTGGCAATGCCATGAGTGGAAACCGAATAATGATGATAGGCGGCATGAACCCTCAACATGCACCCATTACGATGAATATGCAGTATGCAAATACAATCCCTGAGGCTACCAAAAAGTCAAACTTCACTGTTCAACGAGCAAACACAGCGGTGCTCTCGAATGATGGGGTTGTGCCGGCAATGGTGGGTGGACCGCCCCATATGGCCCCCTCAGCAGGGCATACACATAATCAGGGTAGCTTCAACACCCTCAGCTCTAGCCGGCTTCCTGCTAGCCAACTTATTTCAGGTTCCTCACTTCTTTTTTCGCAGCCATCCAGCGCACCGGCAGCAATCCCATCCCTGGGAGTGCGCGCCGCATCAAGCGCACCCTTGTCAACAGCAGCGCCACCATCACCTCCAGCCCTTCCGATAAGTTTACCAAGATCGGCCGGTGCCGCAGTAGCGCAAGAGGGTGGCGGTGGACGATTCCTGCCTCGTCCACTTTTGACCAACAGCAGCCGAGGATTTAGTGGTGAGGACAACAGTGCAGCCAACAATAGCATGATGGCAAGCACATCGAGCCTGCTCAAGCCGCAGACGATTCTCAGCGGCCGTGGAACAATCTACAACAGCTCCAACAATATCAAGAGTGCCGCGGATAACAGCAACACCGCGCAGTACACACCACGTCCAACGTTCTTGCATGACAAGAAAAGTAACGTCAATATCAACCACTACAACAGCTGGAGCGCTAGCGGTAATCGCTCGCCGCGGCGACCTCAACGCAACGATGGCGGAGCTCCAGTTGTCCAGGTAGCTTCCCCCGATTTTACTTCTGCCACTGAGTGTAAGAACGTGATGAGAGGCGGCTCGACATACACGGGAGAGGACGGGCGCAGCGAAGCCATTACCACCAACGCTGCCCAGGTAGCTTCTACCGCGGCCGCGGCGGACCTCTCGGTCTCCTCTTTGCATATCGTCTCGGACGGGATGCAAACTACGAGCTCCTTTGCCCGCCCCTCCGCCACCATCGCGGTCAGCACAACGAACACGACGGCATCCAACTACGCAAACCAGGAGAACATTCACTCCACGACGGCGGCGGTACCACAGTATGCGAGCGCTACGCAAGCATCGGGCAGTAGCTCCGCCACCAAGAAGGGCCAGGGTCGTTTTTTTGACATGAAGGTTTGCAAGGGTCGCTTCATTGTGAAGACGCAAATCGGTGCGGGCAGTTTTGGCGAACTTTTCTGGGGCACAGACACGTGGTCTGATAAGGAGGTGGCGATAAAATTGGAGCCGTGCAAGGTGCGCCAACCCCAGCTGCTCTTTGAAAGTAGGCTTTACAAGCTGCTGCACAACCGTGCTAGCGGGTTTCACCCCAGCATTACTCGCTGCTATCCGGAGGAGCTTGCCGCCAGCGGTAACCAGATCACCGCGATGGACGAGGACCGTGGTGGCGGTGTGAGCGAGTACAGCGGTGGCGGCGCAGAGGATTCGTCGCCAGCACGGACGCGAAACAAAACAGGGGCTGGTGGCCGTTATCCACGTTATGGCAACAACGGCGTGGCGGCAACGTTTCGTGAGTTGATGGAAGTGGTTGGCTTTCCCAACTGCCACTACTATGGCGTAGAGGGAGATTACAACGTGATGGTAATGGACCTGCTCGGTCCGAATCTTGAAGACCTCTTCAACTACTGCAGCCGGCAGTTCACGGTGAAGACAGTGTGCCTGCTGGCGGATCAGATGCTTCATCGCATCGAGTACTTGCACCACAAGGGTTTCATCCATCGCGATCTCAAGCCTGAAAATTTCACCATGGGTGGGGACAGAGATAAGGGGCACATTCTTTACTTGATCGATTTTGGGCTTTCAAAGCGGTACTGGGACCCCCGAGTGAATCAGCATATTTCGTATAAGGAAGGCAAGTCTCTTACTGGTACTGCGCGCTACTGTAGTGTGAACGCGCACCTTGGTATTGAGCAGAGCCGCCGTGACGATCTCGAGTCCCTCGGATACATTCTTCTGTACTTTCTCAAGAAGGGCTTTTTGCCTTGGCAGGGCATTAGGGGTGCAACGGATCCTCAGACCAAGAATGTCCGCATCTCAGAAAAGAAGATCAGCACCAGCCTTGAGGTTTTGTGCCGTGATGAGCCACCGCAAATATTCCGTTACATGAAGTACGTACGTGAGCTCAAATTTGAAGAGACACCGGACTACCGTGCGTGCAGGGAGTTCTTTGCTCAACTACTAGAGCGTCAACATGAGGAAAGGGACTGGATTTTTGACTGGGTCGTGCGTCGCGAGATGGAGAGGAAGGTGGAGCAGCATCAGCACTTACAGGTGCAGGTAATGGGGCAGGCGCTAAGAGCAAGCGGAGAGACTTTATCTCCGAGGCGTTAAAAGCACACATTTACACGCAAATATATATATACATGTAGGTGTTGCTCATTTCCCGTTTTCTTCTCTCTCTCTCTCGCCTCTTTTCCCCCCTTTTTGATGATGTGCTGGCATTCTGTTTCTCTTATTGATATTCATTCGTTCTCCCTTGCGTATATATATCAAACAAATTGGGCTGCGATGATGTAAACCAACAGCCACACAATAGTGTGGTGTATCCATGACTACTATCAACTTCTTTGGAATTTTATTGGAACTTCCCCCTTTTCTATCTATGCATATAGCTCTGCAACGTGCATGTATATCGTTGCGTTGCTTTTCTTTCTCCCATAATGAAGGGAGGATGTATATTCAAAGTGTGCTTTTGTTATTATTTTTACTTTGTGTGCTTCACTTATAAAAAGAGAGAGTGTGGATGGAATGACAGAATTTATTGAGCATACTATTTTTGGTCCCTTTCCTCTTCTGTTTTTCTCTCTCTCTATTTAATT
Source organism: Sergeia podlipaevii (assembly GCA_030849805.1). NCBI lineage: Eukaryota > Euglenozoa > Kinetoplastea > Trypanosomatida > Trypanosomatidae > Sergeia > Sergeia podlipaevii. Next base: position 7,342 of record JASANZ010002125.1, read on the forward strand.
ATCTTCTTTAGTTTGAGGTGAAGGAAAAGGCCTACGTTATTCTTTTTATCCTATTTTTTTTTTTCTTAAAGAAACTATTTCGCTTTCCCTCCTTTGCACTTGTTTACTTATATATATGTTGTACTGCGCTTTACTGTACATTTTATCTATGTATTTTCAGCCTTTTTTTTTGATTTGTTTTGGTATTGCGATATCAAAACATATTCATGCACACAAGGTACCTTCATTGTATACGTGTTTTTTTTCTCATCGCATTTTTTTTTTTTTCCGCACCTGGCATGACTGCCAGTTTTTCTTTTGCTTCTGTTTTCCACATTTATCCCTTTTTTTCTTTCTTGCTTTACTCTTCGAGACTATTTCTGGCACGTCATTCTTTTTTTCTTTGTGCGTGTGTAGCCATCGCTGAGGCAGCTGTGAGTGCGGAAAATCTTGGCTTTTCATATATATTTTCTCTTTTCTCTTTTGAGTTGCTGAGGGGCCTCTTTCCAGAATACAAGTTGAGGACGCGTTCACGAATAGGGTACAATAATGAAGGAGCAAACGCACACTGTACTCCATATGTGCTTTCTGCCAACCTTTTTATTTTTTCCTTCTCTTTCTCATTTTTGTTTCGTTTTGTTGTGCTTTCAGCCCCAGTATTTTTGAAAATATGAGGATTGCGTTCAGCGCGTGAATATGGATGTATGAGGCAATATCTACACAGTTATCAAAGTACCGAGAGTTTTGTATTGAATCAGGAGTTAGCTTATATCAAATTGCCCTGCTATTGCTGCCATTTTTGTTCTTGGAAACTACCAGTTGAACCGTATTACTTTTTGTAGTGGAGGAGAGAGAAAGGATAGCCTCCCTCCTCTCCTGTTGCTATGATGTGTGTGTGTGTGTGTGTGTGTGATGGTTTGAAGTTGTTATTCTTAGCATACGCTTAAAATGAAAATCTCTCTTGTATAATAGTAATTTTTATGCATATGTCTGTGTTTGCACGTGCATCTCTCTCTCTCTCCGTACATATATATCTTTGTTCAAAGACTCTACTATGATGATAGAGATACCTGGATACGTGAGTGAATGAGAGAGGGAGGAAAGAGAGAGAGAGGTGGTGAAGGGAGTAGACGTGCTTTTTTAAAAATGATTTTGTAAATACTGGATGTACATATCTTGGACACTTCTTGGTGATATATATTTTTTTTCATGTTGCTTTCCCTTCCCGCTGCTCTCTTTTCTTTCTCTTCCTTGAATTATAAAGTTACACACCTTTTTTTTCTCCCCCTCCCTATTCTTTTCCTGTTTGTAATTGCGGTTTACCAGATCCCTACGCTCTTTTCCAACCTTCTCCCGTCCAATGCTCACTACAAATGTCCTCTTCAATGAGCTCGTCCTTCTTTTTTTTTTTTTCTCTCTCTCTCTCTTGATCGCCATTTGTATGAGAAAACAAAGCAAAAGGAAAAGAATGAGGGGAGGCATTTTTTTTTTTTGTTTACCTCCCTCTTTTTCTTTTCTTTCCCCTAACTACGCATGCGGAGATGTCGCACATAGTTACTTGACTGCAACCAGGGTTTTTTTTTTTTTTTTTGCATCTCTCTACACTCTTTTCTTTTTGCCTACTTTCTTCTTCTCCAGGGGATTTTTGAAGACGATATGCGTAGTATTTTTTTTTTTGTTGTTGTTGTTTGAGAGAGTTTCCCTATATGTACCTTTATATGAGTGCAAAAGTACTCTTTTTTTCCCCTTCTCTTCGTTTTTCTTTGCCCCTCCATTTCTTTTCATTTTTTTTTTCTAGCCTAATCTCGCAGAAGACAGAACAAACAATCGAACAAAATATGTAGCTGAGTGAAGTGGAGGAACAAAATACTTTTTTCTTTTTTTTTCTTTTTTTCTCTTTTGCAGTATCAGCCAATTCTAGTGGTATGGAATGAATGCAATGACTTTTTGTTTGTTCCTACTCTAAAATATATGACTTTACGCAAAATGGGATATGTGGATGCATTTTTTTTTTTCTTTGAACAATGAAAGCCGTTGAAAATATCTATTTTTTTTTTATTTTCCCCTTTCTTTTTAAATGTTTGATTCAATAGTGTTGAAACGCTTGTTTGCTATGATTATTACTATTATTATATAGTGGACTACAATATGATTGAGGACCATATATTTTGTAGTCCAGTGATCCCGTTCTTACTTAGCTATTAATTTTTCTTTGCCGTTGTTGTTGTTGCTTGATAGGGTTCAATGTGCACACACACACTCACACCTGTACCTGCTTGTTGTATATGCGTACACTTTTGAAAGAGGAAGAGGAAAAGCAGAGAAAATGATAAGATAAGAAAAAGAGAGATTTATGCTATGGAAATCAGGCGGAAGTTAGTCTTACATATGTATACATGTTCCATTTTTCATAAATTATTGAGGGACAGCTTTAAGTGTTTTCCAAACTACCAATGGAAAGGAAGGCAGGGAGGGCGGGATGAAGGAACGAGCCACACAGGGAACCTATTGAGAAACCTGTGAGGAAAGAAGTATTCTTTTTTTTTTTATTTAAAGAGAGGGAGGGGGGGGGGAACGACGGAAAATATAATATAAGGCACACTGACAACGGAAAAAAGAGTGCGATATCAACTGCTGCTGCTTCTCCTTTTCAAAAAAATGTTTATCAATTTCTTCTGTTTGCTATAGAAAAGATGACTGCTGGACATCTTTTTTTTGTTTATCGTTTACGTAGCCGCCTTTGTCTTCTAAAAGCATAAATATATATACCTATTCGTTACCAGTTTTACAAGGCATCTTCATGGACACACAAATGCGTTTGAATCAATTCATTCATGTCAAATGCCAATGATGAACCGCACATGAATTTATTTATATATTTTGAGTTACATACAAGATTCCTTCTTCTTTATTACTAGGCACTCATGCACATGAGTTTCGCACAGGTACTGAACGCAGGTCATTCAGTTTCCTTTTACATAACATTGTTTTGCTCTATGATGGTTTAATAGTCAACGCTACACCAAACATTGTTTCTCGCTATTTTCTCTCTTCACTTTTTTTTTTTTAAATCAACACATTTGAACATAAATAAAAGCATTTCCTTTTTCTTTTCTCTTTTCACTTTTCCCACTCTTCGAGTGACATTATATAGCTCCTCAATTTCTACCACAATAGAGAAAAAAATCTTTGTGAGAAACAGTGTTTCTTTTTTTTTTGTTTCCAAAGGCTCTTCAATACATATTTGGTCCTATAATTAGTATTCCAAAACAAGAGGAGCCACTTCCAACATCCAGAAGAAAGGTGCGTCAAACACACGCTTGAATACATTATGTCACTCAGCTCATCTTATGCTCGTGGTGGCCACTCCCTTCTTGCGTTATTACTCCTTTTGCTGGTCGCGTCCGCTGTGGACACTGCGTCCGCCTTCACAGTGGAGGACTTCCCCTACAACGATGAGTTCAACACCTTCAAGGCTCAGTACAACCGCGTATACGCCTCGGCTAAGGAGGAGCAGGCGCGCCTCAAGAACTTTTACAATAATGTTCGTCGCATGCTGGAGGTGCAGGCAGCGAACCCGAAGGCCACCTTCAGCATCAATCGCTTCTTTGACCTCTCCGCTGAGGAGTTCCAGCGCCGCTACCAGAACGGCGAAGAGTACTTTACTCGCATGATGACCTCCAACAAGCACCAGCCTCGCACTGGCGTGAGTGCTGAGACACACCGCGCGGCTCCACGCTCCATTGACTGGCGTAAGAAGGGTGCTGTGACCGAGGTGAAGGACCAGGGCAGCTGCGGCTCCTGCTGGGCCTTCTCGACCATTGGAAACATTGAAGGTCAGTGGAAGCTGGCGGGCAACCCGCTCGTGCGCCTTTCTGAGGAGCATCTCGTGGGCTGCGATACCGAGGATAGCGGTTGCAACGGTGGGCTTATGATCACCGCGTATGATTGGCTGCTGGAGAACAACAACGGCATCGTTTACACTGAGGAGAGCTACCCGTACGCCTCTGGCAGCGGCAGTGCTCCCGCTTGTGATGTCAACAACCGCACCATCGGCGCCTACATCTCTGGCCACCTTGCTCTTGAACAGAGCGAGGATGTCATCGCCGCGTGGCTCGCTGAGAACGGTCCCCTTGCGATCGCCGTCGATGCGAACGCCTTCATGTCCTACTCTGGCGGTGTTCTTACAGACTGTAATGGCTACCACCTCAACCACGCCGTTCTCCTTGTCGGGTACAACGACGACGCAGAAGTGCCCTACTGGATTGTAAAGAACAGCTGGGGCGCCTCTTGGGGTGAGGACGGCTACATTCGCGTGCGCAAGGGCACAAACGAGTGCCTCATCAAAGAGTACGCCGTCTCTGCCAAGGTGTCTGGCGACACCCTCGAGCCTCCAACCACGATGCCCCCTGGCACCCAGGCGGTCGTGGCGAAGACCTTTTCTGACTACTTCTGCAAGACCCAGACCTCTTCCGTGACATCCAAGACCAACAAGTGCGTGACTTCCCCCGATGGCACTTCCTCAGTGTTGTACCAGTGTGGCATGAACCAGGTTGTCCAGCGTGCCTTCACCAACCCCACCTGCTCTGGTGAGCCCAACTATGCCGTCTATCCAACTGAAAAGTGCATGACGGGCTGGTCTGGCAGCTCCAAGTATGCCTGCATCAACGCGTAGAGCCTTTTTTTTTTTGAATAATTACTATTATTATTTCTTTAAAAAAAGTGAAGGCAAGTGACAAGGAAGAAAGGAGAGAGTGGCGTAGCATGGTGAAAGAGGGAAAAAACATATGTAGCCAGCTCAACTAAATGGAAAGGAGAAACCAAAGTTCTTTTCTTTTCTTCCTAGAAAAAAAAACTATAGTATTGATTGACAACGGAAAATGCAATTAGGATTAAAAATACAAAACAAATTGCAGACACGTATATATTTATGGGAAGAAGCAGAAAAATAGGACAAAAGATGGATTGAGGATAAAGACAAGAGCGCGTGTCCAACATTATCATCTTTTTTTGTTGTTGTTTCATTGGATGATGTGGATTCTGCAGACAAATATATGCGTATGCGCGCCTGTGCATGTTCGTGCGTGTGTCTGTGTGGGTGTGTGTTTCCCTGACCGCTGCAGAGCAGCCGCCTCTGTGGATTACGAGGGAAGGTTGAACAAAACTGTACTGGAAGATGCTTTTTTTTTTGAAGAGTTCTATCAGGCATGTGCGTTTAACCCTTCTTTTTTTTTACCTGTGCACCTCGTCGCATCTTACATAGGTAGGTTCACACATGCACACAGGGTTCTGCATTAGCGAATGGAAGCCACTATTATCATTTTTCTTTTTTACGTTCTTTTTGCTTGCTTTTTCTATATATTGCTTCATCATTATATCTGATCAGATGTAGCTTGAATTTTTTTTTTTTTTTTGTACTCTTGATGTACATATGCGAGGGGAGTATTTATTATTTTATATGATGGAAAACTCTTTTTTCATTACTGTTACGCGCTTTATTATTAATTTCTACTCTTCCTTGCATTATACACAGGCATTTTTGCGCGCACATTTATCTCTTTTTTTTTTTTTTTTTTCTTCTGGTTCCTCTATGCATCACGCACTTTTTTTTTTGTTAGGGCCCTTCTTTCTATCTTTATATATGCACTTAACAATCTTTTTATATCACACTTTTTTTTTTTCTCTGTTGTACTTTCACTGAGTATAGAGCGAAAATGAATGAATGAATGAAAGAAAGTAGGAAGAAAGAATTTTATAATGGGCAACGCATGCAGCGAGGGGCGGCAAGGATAGTGATACACTGCGTATATCTCCCGCCTCCTCTTCCCCTTTAGCTATGGAAGCCATATAAATACTGAGGAGAGGAAGGGCAGCCTACTATAGGATATATATACTTTTCTTATATGTCATTCTGGTTATGATTATTATGATTATTATTACTTTTCTCTCTCTTTTTTTTTCTTTTAAAAATAACTGCCGCGTATAGCACGAATTCAAAGCACTAAAGAGATCACCTCTTTTTTTCTTTATTAAAGGAGGTTTTTTTTTTTTTCAGAAACTACTTATCGTCATCGAAAAAAAAGAAAAAAAAAGCACACGGAGAGAGTTCGAGAAGGTCAATATCAATAAAAAAACAGAAAAAGTTATATCTGCACTTACACATACACAGTTTTTAACCTTTGTTCACGTTTTTGACTAATCATATCTTTTTGTTCTGTAGAAAGCAATCTGACACACACAGAGAGGAGTGGCACTTTCTACTACTACTATCTCACTTTTATTTTATTTTTTTGACTCAGCGACAGCACAAATACCTTCCAGAAAAAAACGCCACTCAGCAATTGATTGTATATAAGGGGAAGTTGACAAGCATAAAGAAAAGGCCCTCTCCCCCTCCCCCCCGAAAAAAAAAGTTGAACCAGAAAGGGAGGATTTGAAACTACTCGTGAAATCACAGGATTGCTTTGGCGTACACTGTTCTCTTCTTTTTTTTTAAAAAAAAATAACGGCACATAAAAAGCGAAGAAGCCCACACGCACGCTTATATAGCAGCAGCAATACGCTGACTCCTATTTTGTTCTCAAAACATATTCGCTAAACAACAGCAGCAGCGGAAAAAAAGTAAACAAGCAAAAATATGCGTCCAGTACGTAGTGCAGTGGCACTCTCCGCCGTTGTGGTCCCACACCGCGCAGTTCACAACTCCACTTTTACACCAGCAGGAGGAGGTGGAGGCAGCGCGATCAACGGCGGCGGCGGCAGCAGCAGCAGCTCACCCCTTTCCATTCCATGCAGTACAATCCTTACTGTTGGCGACGTTGAAATGCCCATTCCCGATTACGTCCGCCATCCGGAAAGAGTTTCCTGGGTGATGCCTGGCGCAGATCACGCCGGTGAGCTACTGCTCACTCACGCAGCAGCAGCCCAGCGCGGTAAGAAGCGGCAGAGGGAAGTGGAAGGCACCACGCAACAGCAGCTAATATCATCTCCGCTATTGCACCCTCTGCAAGGAAACTTGTTCTTTAACCTCCAAGACCCTCTTACTCGCTCCTATGTGCGATGGATGTGCCAGAAGGAACACTTGGGGCAGGACATGTGCCTTGTGGGCGACCCAGGCCCGGCGCGGCGCTGGCTGGTGATGCTTTACTCCTACCTTACCAGGCGCGAGACACGCATCGTGTTCCTCAACCGCGACGTCACCGAGAGTGACCTGAAGCAACGGCGAGAGATCCGCAACGGCACCCTTGTGTACGAGGACCAGAGCGCGGTCTCGGCCGCCAAGGAAGGGCAGCTGCTCGTCCTTGAGGGATTGGAGAAGGTAGAGCGCAACGTCCTCCCTGTCATCAACAACTTGCTGGAGAATCGTGAAATGCATCTGGATAATGGCGCGATGCTCATTCATCATGCACGGTACGATGCCCTTTTGCAAGACCTCATTCGGTCGAAGTTACGGTATCGCGATCTCCCAGATATGGGCCGCAGCGGCACCGGGCAAGATGCTTTATCCAATCAGCAGCGGGAGGATGACTATCGCGCGTTGATGGCCGAAGCAGAGCGCGAGCTTGCAGGTATGGGTCTTATCCGCGTTTCCGAAAAGTTTCGCGTGGTAGGCATTACGGTGCCAGTGCCCCCGTACGACGGCAACCCACTGGACCCACCACTACGCTCACGGTTTCAGTGTTTGTACATGCGCACGCCACTGCCCAGCTTCACTGCTTTGTCATCCACTGCTAGTACCGCGGTGTCGCGCCTCTCTGCAACCGCATCTTATATGAATGGAGGTGGCGAAGGAGCTGCTGCCGCTGCTGGTGCTGTAGATCTAGCGGCAGAGGCCGCCAGAGTGCAGAAGGAGAGGACGTACATGGAACAAGTAGTGAAGGTGCACACCGCTATTGAAGCCATCAATGCGGCAACTGTGGAGTTTTCTGGCAACACTGCCGCTGCTGCTGCTGCTAGTGGTGGTGGTGGTGGAGGGACGGCTGGACAGGCGTCCCAAAAGAGTTGTTCTTCTTCTTCAGCAGCAGCAGGGGCTGCCGCGCTTCAGAATATCGGTGGTTATGAGATGGGCACTGTGGCGCGCTACGTGAGTGCATTCCCTGATTTACCCCTTGGTGAGATCCTCGTGCGGTGCTTTCCATGGCCGCTGCTGGCTCGGCAGCTCCCTGGCGGGCGGGATAGCACCTCTAGTGTCGGCGCGGAAGAGGCACGCAAAAGGTTCGGTGAATACGCCTCGGTGATGCACAAGTGTGAGCTCACATCGCCGCTGCTGCTGCTGGATCACTCCTCGATGGCAGAGAGCCGGAGCGATGGCAGAGACAACGCAGCAGCGGTGTCAAGCCGCCACCCTCGTAGCAGCAGCAGTAGCAGCGCGACAGCGTCAAAGCAGGCTGGGGATGCACTCAAATCGATGTTTGCCAACGCCACTTCTGGTATGTTTGGCGCTCCTGCCGCGAGCGAGGCGGTGGCTCGTGAGTTCGTGACGTCGGCTCAACTCCTGGCGTGCACAGACGTGGACGCGGGGCTAGGCGAGCGGGATGGCACCGGTGGTAGTGGTGGTGTGGAGGTACCCACGGCTGTGGCGCAGGCGTGCAACTACGTGCAGAGAATTGAAAATGCACGTGTACTGCACGTTGGCTCAGGTGATGATGCAGGAGGGCGGAAGGAAGGGAACGTGTCCGTTGCTACCGCCGCTGCTGCTGCGACGGCAGTCGTGACAGCAGACGCGGTGATTGCTTCAGCAACGAGCGCACATGGCAGCTACGTGATTCCCATCTTTATGGGCTTTGATGCCTTGTCTTCTGCCAACCTTCCCTCGTCTTCCAGTCATGAGGACGGAGGTAGCGGTGCTTCGCTGTTGATTGATATCCAGCGTTCCGTTCCCAGCCCGAGAAGTGTCTTCACTACTGAGCACTATCACATTTTACAATCTATGCTTCAGGCACACGCATGCAACCAGCACATGGTCCTCATTGGCTCCACCGGGTGTGGTAAAACCGCTCTCGTTAGTGAATTCTGCCGTTTACTGGGTTATGAAGCGGAGACGATGCACCTCTACGCGGATATGACCAGTCGGGATCTGTTTCAGAGACGCACGACGGATCAGCGCACTGGCAATACCGTTTGGGACAACTCCGCTCTAGTGGACGCGGCAATCAAGGGGAAACTAGTCGTGCTGGATGGTATTGACCACCTGCCTCCGGGTGCGCTCGGAGTGCTGCAGCAGTTGCTCGTGGATCAGAGCACGAACTTGTTTGATGGGACGGTGCTGAAGCCACCACGCGAGTTTGAGATCCTCAAGGACAAGAAAAAAGTTTACGACTCCCGCACTGGACAGGTCCTGTTTGTGCCAACGGATGAGGACATGCACAAGGATCGCATTTTTGCGATTCACCCCGCTTTTCGTGTGATTGCCACTGCGCGTGTGCCGGGCGATGGCAGCGGCTCTGGTTCCGCTGCAGCACAGAGCGGCAAAGGGTTCACGCTCTCGCATGAAGTGACAACCCTCTTCAGTGTGATCGCAATGCCAGAGACAAGCGATCGCGCGGTGGAGCCGGTGCTGCTGCAAGTGGCGCAGCGCGAGCTCAATGGTATCATGAAGGCGTCGTCGCAGGCATCGGCATCGGGTAGCGCCGCTGCTTCCACTCTTCCCGCCACGGCGAAGACGATGACACAGAGGAAGGCTGCCACGACAACGTCAATCCGCAAGCTCTTGCAGCTCCGCTCTGCGCTCGAAGAGCTGCGCGCGGCGGATCCGAAGATCCCTCAGCTGACAGTACGGCAGCTTCTTCACATCGTGCGTGGAGCTGTGCACTGGCCTGAACACTTCACCCAGAGCGTTGCCGCAGCGCTGCTGTTGCCCTTGATGACCGGGGTGAGTGCGACCCAGGTGCGGCAGTGCATGGCGCAATGTGGAATGCACGTGGAAGCGGAGGTCGATGCCGCCGAGGTGCTGGTGCAGGCTTCTTCTGCTGCTTCTGCTGAAGGGGCAAGGGTGTTCATGGTGAATGGAGCGCCTGTGCTGCGCATCACACGCCAGTACACGCCCCACGAACTCGCCCTCGTGCCATTTTCTTCTGGCTTTTATCCCAATCGCGTTCATGAGACCATCATCGCGTGGCTCGCAAAGCAGCATGTGATGGGCACAAATGTGCTACTCATTGGTAACCAAGGAGTGGGCAAAAACAAGGTCGTGGATGCTTTTCTCTCGCGCGTGCAGCTGCCGCGACACTATATTCAGCTCCATCGTGACACCACCGTCGGCAGTTTGACGATCAACCCAACTGTTGAAAACGGTCAAGTGCGCTGGGAGGACTCCCCGCTGGTCAAGGCGGTGGAGCGTGGTCACTGCCTCGTTGTGGACGAGATCGATAAGGCCTCTGTAGAGGTGATCCAGGTACTCAAGGGCCTCATTGAGGATCGCGAGATGCGCCTAAGCGACGGGCGGAAGATCATCGATCCAAGCCTGTTGGCTCCTAAGAGGCTTGAGCGGCTTCTCGCGCGTTGTAGTCGCCGCCGTGCAGCTCAGGTGGATTGCTCTGGCAAGGAAGGTGAAGGAGATGCAGAGACGAGACGTAAGGCGAGCGCCACCACCACTGGAGAAGCGCGGACGGCAGCAGGAGAGGAGGAGGGGGACGCCGATGCAGATGAAGAAGAGGACGATGACATTATCTTGATTCATCCGGATTTCAGGATTATCGTTCTTGCGAATCCACCTGGGTTCCCTTTTCACGGCAATGATTTCTTCCGTGAGTGTGGCGATCTCTTCTCGTCCTGTGTGCTGGGGAACCCCGACGCAGATTCACAGATGCGTGTGCTGCGTGCTTACGCACCAAACATCCCCGTGCCTGTTCTTTCCGCCCTCGTAAACGCGTTTGCAACTTTGCAAGCCGCCTTCGCAGAGGGCATTCTGACCTACCCTTTTTCTCTTCGCGAGCTCATTGCTGTCGTGAAGCACGTGTCGCGGTATCCGCAAGATGGTATTTACACCGCCCTCAACAATGTGTTTAACTTTGACACTAGAGACGCTAACACGCTTCACTATGTGCGCCAGGTGCTTGCTCAGGCACTCCGACCGATTTCCAGGGCTGGAGGGATGACTCGGGTGCTGCCACTGCGGGCAGGCAAGCCACAGCCACTCGCAACTCTGCCGGATTTGCTTTCTTTGCCTTTACCAAGTAACCATCAAGAGGGTGGTGCGGACGAGAAGGAGGCAAGCTTTGCGAAGATACTGGATGCATCCGTGTTGCAATCTCCTCATGGTCTCGCGAATCTTCTCGCTACAAACACACATCCAGCGATCACGTGGAAGGAGAAGTACAGCGCGATGGACTTTGCTGTCTCCGAGCCGAGTACAGAGGGCTTCTCGGAGTGGGCAGATCGTTTGCGCATGCCTTTTATGAGGCCTGAGCAGGACACCGTGCTTGCCATGCTTCCTGTAGGTCGCTTTGGGGCAGTGCCGGCGTCTTCACTGGTGACCTTCCTGGTTGCACGTGCCCCTCAGGATACTCACGTTGGTGTCTCTCAGAAGGAGCAGCAGCAGCAGTATCTTCTCGTGACTGCGCATTTGCCGCCCAGCACAACGCTGGACGTGAGCATTGCGGGCAGCCTAGATGGTGGCACCAGCGGGGCTCTGGCGGCGCGGGGCTGGCCAGTGGGTGAAGTTCATTATATTGATGTGACGGAGCTGGTGATGGGTGGTGGCGACGGTACCGCAGCACGAAGCCCCGATGATATTATTGTGGAGGACTTTAATATCGCACCGCATTTATCTGCCACATGTGGTGGCGGACTCGGAGGGAAAGGATTGGTGTGGCCACCCGCTGCCGCCAAGCAGCAGCAGCAGTTTCTTTACGGCGGGGAAGAGGGCATGGTGGTGGATGCGATGGACGCACCGCCGGTGCTGCTCATGCGTGCAGGAGGGAGGGTCTTTCTGGTGGATGTCATGACAGGCTCCGTACCTGCAGACGTCAACCCATTATCCGTTGTGACTTCATCATCAGAGCCTGAGGCCGCTACAGCAAGCTCCGCTGCTCCTGCTGGTAAGGCAGCCAGAAGTGAAAACGAGCAGCGGGCAAGCAACGCAATTGTGGAGGTACCTCTTGCCGCTCTCGCCGCCACAACTGAGGATGTCACAGGAGTACTGGATGCCACCGCGCCAGAAGGCATCGTGGCCTTTTCATCTGGAAAGTCGGCTACACTGCTACCATCGTCACCATCGCCGGCAACGACAGGCGTGCTGAGCGTGCTCATGGAAGGGCACGTGGTCGCCGTCACACTGCCTGGCAGAGTGGCGTGCGCTCATTTCTTCACGAGTCAGCTGGCGCTTGTGACTCTCATGCAGCCTCATCATTCGTTTTCTTCATCAACGAACACGAGTGCGGGTACTGCTGCTCCTCAAGCGGATATCGTGCAAGGCGTGCTCAAGGTGGTGCTGAGCGCGAGAGAGGCTGCTGCGACGAGCACGGTAGATGTTCACGCCAGCTTTGCCTACCTCCCCAAGGGCTTGGGCAGTAGCATTGTGGATGTGATTCGACGTGATGGAAAATTTGAGGAGCAGAGTGATAACAGCGGAAGCCGTAGCGTCATGCTGGTGCCGAGCGACTTGGAGGGCGCGGTGCTCGTCAACGATACATTCGGCCCTTCGTCTGTTTGCTTGCCCGCACCATCATCGTCATCGACTGCTGCTGCCACCGCACAGAGTCATCATACGTCCTCGTCTAGGGATGTGTCTTACTCTGTCATCGAGTCCGCCTCCTTCTCTAAGCTCTCTATGCGTGTCTTCAGGGCACCTCCGCAGCGTCCAAACACAACTTCTGTTGACACCGCGATGACGACCCTTGTGGACAGTGTCCAGCACCAGCTCCTAGAGACACAGCTTGTGCCTTTTCCCTCTTCATCTTCACAAGGGAACACGGGAGTAGCGACGAGCGTCTCCGTGGTGGACACCAAACAGGGCACCGTGCGCTACTTGGACGCTCTTCCAGGCACAGTGAGCGCGCTCTCCGTGCACGGAGAGAAGGGCACCGCGGTAGCGTACTCCGGTGCCACACGAGAGCTGCACGTCGCGGACACGAACTTCGCGCGAGTGCAGCGGCGCTACGATGACTGGAGCGCGCTGCTAAATGGCTCGCCAGGAAACATCGGAGATGGCGAGGACAGCGACGGCAAGTCGGGTGGCGCGCACATGAAGGACTTCAAAATGGAATACAGCACACCGCGCAAGAAGCCCTCTGGCTCACTCAAGCACGGCGAGGTCGATGATAAGGAGCATCATGACGGTAACACATGGGCGGGCGGGACTGGCGGGACCGACACCGCCGGCCTTGGTGGCATCATTGGGCCTTACCGCCTGGACAAGGGTAATAAAGTCTACCAGGTCAGTGACGCGGAGAAGGCGGCAGTGCCTGAGCACATCAAGGCCGAGGCACGACGTATGGGAAGAGAGGCTCTCCAGGAGCGCCTTAAGGCAATTGGCATGGACGAGGAGGAGTACAGGCAGTACCAGCACTTCCAGGAGCGCGTACGCCCGTCGATCTCGCAACTGCGCGCGGTGTTGATGGGCCTCAAAGCGGCGGAAGGGGAACGCACGTGGGTGAAGGGACAGACAGATGGCGTGTGGGATGATCAGAAGCTCGTGGAGGGCATCGTCGGCGAGCGAAATGTGTTCAAGCGTCGCGTGGACGCCAGTGAGACAAATCCGTTTCAGCAGAAACACAAGAAGCGTGTGCTGTTTGTGCTGGATGTGAGCGCGAGTATGTACCGCTTTGAAGGCTCCGACCATCGCCTGACGCGGCTGCTAGAGTCTACTGTGATGGTGATGGAGGCCTTCGCCGGCTTTGAGGACAAGATTGACTACGCTATGATTGGGCACAACGGCGACAGCGCGGCTATCCCGCTGGTGAACTTTGGCGCGCCACCGGCGAACCAGAAGGAGCGCATGACGGTCTGTCAGAAGATGGTGGCGTACTCGCAGTACTGCTGGTCTGGTGATAACACCGTAGAGGCAATGCGCGAGAGCATAGAGTTGGTCACAGCAGAGAAGGGAGATGCGTACTTTGTCTTTGTGATCAGCGATGCCAACCTGCCCCGCTACGGCATCTCGCCACAGGAGCTGTCAACGATTATTCGCAGCCGTCGCGAGGTACAGATGTTCTGTATTTTTATCGCCACGCTTGGTGCTCAAGCCTCGAGTTTGCAGAAACAGCTGCCTGCTGGACATGGTTTTGAGTGTATGCAGACCGATGAACTGCCGCATATTTTGAGACAAATCTTCACTTCGGTTCGTTTGTTGTAAACGATGGAGGAGAGTAGCAAGTGAGCAAAGAAAAGAAGGGGATCCTTTTTTTGTTGTTGTTTCAGCGATCTTAATATATATCTGTATATAAATTTATACGTGCGTGCGTAGCGATGTTCAATGCAAGCGTTCTCTCGACAGAAGATGAAAAGAATTTTTCTCCTTTTTTTCAAACGTGCTCTTTATATATGTCGATTGCTGCTGTTTTTTTTTTCCCCCCTTTAAACACTTCAATCACGTTATGAATTGTTTTTCAACAATGTGTGGATATGTTAACACACACACACACAGACGCACACGTATGCGTGGAGGGAGGCTTCTTAACGTGTCTTTTCACATTATGACTTTACAAGCCTAAATACACACATAAAACATTGAAAAATATGAACGAGCTCAACAAGAGACTGTTTGTATATCGCTAGTACGTGATTTTCTTCATTGTCATACATATATCTGCCTTACATATATATATGTACTGCTTCCTTTCTTTTCTTCATCTCGATCCTTTTTCTTTTTTATATCATTCTAAATGATCAACGTACATAGAACACTTCACACACACACAAAAAAAAAAGGAAAGCACTTCTGCTTCTGCCAGTAGAGGTCCGCATTATTCAACTACATACACAAAGATATAGATAGATAGAGAGAGAAAGAGAGAAATAAGATAGCTGAAGAACAGCATCGTGTACGAACTAGAAGGTACATAAACACGTCCATAGACAGTGTTTATTTTTAGGAGGCCTTTTTCTTTTTTCTTACCCTAACCTATAAAGAGAAAGGAAAAACAACGAAAATAGCAACAGCATGTCTGAGGAACAACAAAGGACGGAGATTCTACGTCTTCTTGCCTGCCAATCACGAAAGACAAGCCCTTTGGATATCCTTCAAGTAGACATTGCTACTTGCGCTGTGGCAGATGTCAATAAAAGTTTTCGCAAGATTGCACTGCTGCTTCACCCAGACAAGTGTACG
Source organism: Sergeia podlipaevii (assembly GCA_030849805.1). NCBI lineage: Eukaryota > Euglenozoa > Kinetoplastea > Trypanosomatida > Trypanosomatidae > Sergeia > Sergeia podlipaevii. Next base: position 22,589 of record JASANZ010002125.1, read on the forward strand.
CTTCCCAATGCAAGCGACGCCTTCAATGTCGCAGAGAAGGCTCATAAGATGCTGAGCCAAGAGGCCGTGCTAGCGCATCTGAAGCGTGCGCACGAGAAAAAGGAGGGGATGCAGGGCACCACGTCCGCGGGGCCGTCTCAGAAAACTTCTTCTGCTTCTGCATCGGCACCAGCGGCGGTCCCGGCAGCAGCGGCGGCTTCTTCTGGTAGTGGTGGTTTAGAGTTCGGCACGCTTAGCAAACTTGCAGTCAAGGGGCTCTCTACTGATGCTCAAAAGGCAGCAGAAATTCGACGTATTTTACAGTGCAAGTCTAGCGATTATTTTGTTATTTTTGATGTGAATCCCGCAGAATGCGAGGTGCCCGACATCGACCGACGCTACCGCCGCATGGCGCAGGCGTTGCACCCCGACAAGTGCCAGCTTCCTCACGTGGTGGATGCCTTCAACGTCTTTGAAAAGGCGCACAAGGAGCTCTCTGATGAGAAAAAACTTGTGCGGTACAAGTTAGGCTACATTCAGCAGAGAAAACACGCTGCTGCGTTGGAAGCTGAGGCGGCGCGACGTCAGTCGCAAGCTACTGCTGCTGCCGCTGCGTCTGGTGGTATGACGGGGCTATCAGAAGAGGAGCAGCGTGAGCTGCGCATGAAGCAGGTGCTGCGGGAGCACCAGATGGAGGCTGCGCGACTGGCGGATGAGGCGGCACGGAAAAAGCGAAAGGTGGAAGCGGCGGAGGCCGAGACGAAGGAACTGGCCTCGGAGCTGGAGAGGCAGAGACAAGAATGGCGAGACATGGATCTTTTCTAAAAAAGGGATAACAATAGAAGCAACAACAACCAAAAAAAAAAAAAAAAAAAGCAGCAGTTGCGGTTATGGACGTAAGAAAGAAAAAGATCGCAATAGAGTTCTTTTGTTGATGGCGCGTTCAAATACATATATTCTGGTGGAGAGACCGGGAAATATATATATTTTTTTTATTTGGTTTACTCTATTGTGCTCTGTGCAGAAAAAAATATTTTCCCTCTTTTTTTTTGTTTGTTTTCCGATTAAGTTGCCACTCACGCTAAAAATGACCAAAAAATATATATTAAGAAATATATATATATATATATATATATATCTTTATGACATGAGTTTTTTGATAAATTTAGAACATTCTTTGATGGAAGCACACGTCGGTTTTTTTTTTTTGTTGTTGTTGTTTCATAAACATTTTCTCAACACTCTCACTTTTTTTTTTTTGAATTTTTTTTTCTTTCTCCATACGTTCAATATATATTAGATTATTGGTTGGATAGAGCTCCTCAAATTTTAGCGAGGAAGAATATATATAAAAGATCATTGGTTCACACTTGTTACAATACCATTTTTTTTTTTTTTTTTGCACCTCTCATTATCTTCTATTGATTATTTTTTTTCTCTTGTGTCTATATATTACTTTACTGTGTCTGAGAAGGGAACATAGAAGGCAGTTCGTTGCCTGCTCCATCTTCTCCTGATTATTATATTTGATTATTATTGTTGTTGTGTGGAGGAAAACTACGTCATACTTTTCTTTTCGCTTTTTTATTTATTTTCTATAGAAGCAGCGCTCAACATTTCTTTTTTTTTTTTCTGTTTTTGATATTATTGTTTGCATTTTTTTTTTCTTTTTTGACAAGTATCTCTTTTTTTTCTTTCCTTGTGAATTCTTTGTGAATACCTTCTTTCCCCATTTCTCTTCCTTACAGACGTACAAACAACAAGAGTACTGCCCACCAACGTTTTTTTTATTTATTTTGAAACTCTGCGACGACACATTTTTTTTTCTTTTTCTCTTAGCTATTTTTTATTTTTTATCATTATTTATTTTATAAATCCATTTGTCAAAAAAAAAAAGAAAGATATATGGAGCCTAGACCTGCGCAACGTGCGCCGCCGGAAGCGCACAATCGTGCCATGATCAACACCAGAGACCGTATTCTCCGCATTAGGCCAGACCAACGCCGCTACAACAACCCTGTGGCAGGCCCAAATCAGGATCGCCCTGGTGCTGCCCATGGTGGCTACGGAGGCGCTGATGACCGCATGTGCGATGCAGACGTGGCCGTCGATGATGTCTCAGCAAATGCGAGTAGCAGCGAGGAAACTTGTAGCTCTGACTACTCGAGCGATAACGAAGGAAGTGACTTTGAGCGCAGCCGCACTCCACTCTTCTGGCAGTTTCCAGATACGGGCCCGCTAAGCGAACGAGAGGGAGGGGCTTTGCCAGAGGTAGAAGATACGCACAATAGAACGACACCAGAGGCCTCCGCGCGGGGGTTCTCCATGCCCAGCCTCCAGCAGGGCCTCTCCGTGCTGACAGGATGGACAGGAGCCAATTATTTAGAATTTCGCGGCGGCGCCGGGGCCTTGAATGATTTTCCAAGTGGACGGTGTTTACCCATCGATGGCGGAAGTCTTTTCGGGACTCCAGTGGTGTCGAAGGTTGCCTCCATGAGCGGCGTCGTAGGGAGTGGTGCTGTGCCTTCACCGTTTGCAAGTCAAAGCAACACTGGGCGTCCGCAGCCACGCTCCCCTGTAACATATAACTACGTAAAAGGAGCTCGAAGCCGGCGAGCGAGCGCGGGAGCAGACGGCTGTGTCGATAGTGATGGATCTCCATATAGCCAGCAGCAGTACCAACGGTTCTCGCTCACGCGTGATACCCCTGCCGGGGTGTATAACACTGACTCAGCTGCCGCTGCTGCTGGTGTTGGTGGCGACACACATATCAATCATAACACCACTAGTGCCACGCAAAGGAACACGATGGACAGTGGTGGAAAGAATAGCGGGTCTGGAGGAGGAGCACTGCCGCCACCACCACCGCCTGCGCAACAGCAACGCCGCCGTCGCGTTAGTTTAGTCCGCGGGGATGGTACTTCGACGACGCGGCAGCAGCAGCAGCAGCAGCAGCACGCCATGGGAGTACCTTCAGTGTTCGTTTCTCCACGTGGTAGAGAAGGATATACCGGCGCTGCCGCTGATCCTGGCAGTGGTGGTGGTGGTGCCGACCTGAGAAGGAACCCTGTAGACACGACAGGACCCACTAGCAACGCAGCGAAGAGGACAGCAACGGCGACGAGGTCCTCTTACGCAGAGAAGTCAAGTGTGCAGAAGGAGAAGTCTAGACTTCCACCAGCGGACGCCCTCACAAAGCAAAACTTAGAAAAGCTGCTTGGCGTTGGCGTCACCGGCGACAACCGCGGCGGTGGTGGGGACGGACGGAAGAGAAATCCACGTCAGCCGTCAGGAGCGGAAGAGCAGCCGAGCATGTCCACCCCATCGACCGTGGCGGCGGCCCCGCTGGATCGACGTAAGTCGCAGGAGGCGGAGGACGAACAGAAAAAGAAGAAGAAGGCCAGTGCCACTGCAGGGGTGAATATCAACACAACACATGAGGCGAAGCAGACACTGGTGGCGGCACCGCACGAGGAGGAATCGGCAGTTGCGAGCCACATCCCACGGATTTGGTCAACTCGCCCGCCCCCTGCACCACATCCCACCACCAACACAGCGGTGGCCCAGCGGCGACAGCAGACGTCATCAAAGTACACTAACGAGACGCAGATCAATGTGGCGAAGGACCAGAACACGCAAGGAGGAGGAGGAACGGCGAAATGCACCACTGCCGCATCTTCTTCTGCTAACCCCATGCCTGCAACGACGAATGTGAAGAAGAACGGCGTCAATAGTAGCTCCCCACCTCCGCCTCAGCTGCCCGCGTGGATGCCGCACCTCTCCTTTCCTCACGAGAGAACTGCAGCTGCCGTGGCCCCAACCAAGCCGACACTCAAGCCCACTACTACTAACCGTACTACTAGTACGAGGGAGACTCCTCCTCCTGCTGCCGCTGCATTTGCAAAGCCAAAATCACCCCAAGATGCCATCAAGCCGATCATTGGTTCTTGTACTCAGGCGAAGAAGACCACTGCCGCTACTGCTGCGACAAACGCTGCACCAGCACAGAGGACACAGGGCCTCAACTCAGCCGCAACCGCAGCGCCTGCGCCGCGACCTTCGGCCGTTAACAAGCCAGTGGCCTCGTCAAAGAACACAGACACAGCGAAAGATAGTGGGGATGTTGCTGCCGCTGTCGATAAGAAGATGACCAATGCGATGAATAGTGCAAACGCGAGAAAGCAATCGCAAGACGCGCCTACAGCACCGACTCAAGCGCAACCAGCTCAGCAACAACAACCGCAGCAGAAGCAGCAGCCGACATTCAAAGCGGCCGTGACACCTTCACCTTCTCTGAAGCCGTTAGCTCCAGCCAAAGGCCAGACCACAACTGTAGGACTAGCAAGCACTGAAGAAAAGACAAATAGCTCTCATCCATTGCCGCTTACATCTAGTTGCAAAGCTAAGATGTCGACTGCAGCGGCGGCAACATCGAGTGGGGGCACTAGTGTTGGCGATGGTGGTAAAAACATAGGTGCACAACGCATGACGGCGCGTGTGCTTTCCCCTCCGACCCCGTTAGCGTCTGCATTCGTGATACCCGCCGCGCGCCGCACAGGTGCCGTGGGCTTGTGTCGTCAAGATAGCACAGCCACTACCAACGATTCGGAAAGACTCCGTGGGGGTGGAGGAGGGTCGGTGTGTGATGGGGCCAGCGCAGCAACACAAACAATGCGTGATAGTGTCAATAGCCGTTTGTGTACGCAGGCATCGTCGGCGTCGCCATACGCGGCGTCGCTGGCGAACACGCATGCATACAACACCCCAAACACGTGTTGTTACTCTCCTCTCGAGACAACGATGCCTTATGCCGCCACCACTAATGCTAGCACTACGGCCTCTACAAACAGCACGTATGGCATTCACAAGCACGCAACCGAAATGTTTGTGGTGGTGCCAGAAGGTGGTACAACCGTTGCAGAGGCGATCGCGCGTCTTGGGGGTACCGGGCGGAGCACGCCTAACACAACACCCTCTCCTCCCCTTCCTCCTGTCTCTGGGCTGGAAGGCAGAAATAATTGCAGTACTACTGGAGGCACCGCGGCAGCTCCCCCGGAGACTTCTTCTTCCTTGAAGCCGAGCAATGTCACACATGTGGGGGCGTCTTCGTCTGGTGACAAGGCAGTAAGTAAGAAGACCACCAAGTCTTGGCAACAAGAACAACTGCCAGTGCTCCCGTCACCGCTGACAGTGACGAATCACCCATCATCCGCACCAGCGGCAGTGGCTATACCGCCTCGAAGGGATCCCCTAGAGCATCCAGCCGAAGTAGAACAAAGACGCAGGGCTGAGGCTGGAAGTAAGAAGGACACTACGGCGAGATCCAACCAGAAAACGACGACGACGGCTGCTGCTGCTGCTGCTGCTGCTCAGACTCCCCCATCCATGCAGGCAAGAAGCTCCATGCCCACACACGTAAAGCCGCAACAGCCAAGTGCTGCACAGCTGCGAGATGGAGAGACGGCCCGGAAGGTGGCGGAGGCGAAGCTTCAGGCGGCGGCTCTGCTCGAGCGCAAGAGGGCGAGCCTCAATGGACCACATCGCAAAAACGACGGCACAAGTACTGGAAATAGTAGCGGAAGAGAGACGAAAAGCACCATAGAGCATGTGCGGAGTGGTACTGGTGATGTTACACCACATACCACTGCTGTTCCTGTTGCCTTACGTACCAATTCAGATGCCCTACTTAGAAGTCCCGTTATGAGTGCGTTGATTTCAGAGACAAAGACACACGTTAGTGAATCACATGCGAATGCAGCATCCCCGCCGAGGAGGAGAAAAGGAAAGGGAGAAGTAGAAGAAGACGAAGACCACGTGAAGTCTCCTCGACAGACTGCGCTGCAAGCCAACAAGACACCTGCGGAGCAGCCTATACAGTCCTTAGGGCCTCTTCAGCACACGGTAGAGGCTGGCATTATCTTGCCCCCGCGCAAGCGCATTGCGAGACCACCGCGAGCACGCCGGAGCGGCAGTAGTAACAGTAGCAACAACAACAGTACTGGTGACGGTGCTACCGCAGATGCCTCTGTACAACCTAACAGTAGCGGCAGCAGCATCAAGACGAAGGTCATCACCATGACATGGGATCCTACCATATTACCCACGTCCGATCATAACAACAGCAGCAAGGAACAGCAGCAACGTGACAGCTTATGCAGGCACAGTCAAGATAGAAGGAGCTCATTTCCTCATGAAAACAGCCGCACACTACCTCCAACGGAAGGGAGAGTGGTGTCAGCTACTGCGACAGAACATGACGCGCAACACAACACGCGCGTAGAGGCTAGCCGACCGGTAGCTTCCTCTTCTTTTCCTTTCCGAGCGGCGGCACTTCAGACTGACAACAACGAGAGCAATGACGTCAACGCGGCGACGGAACTGGGGCTCATCACAACTACTAATACCCGTTCTTATGCCTCCGCCGCTGCCACAACTCCAGCCGCCACCGCTGACTTCGAGTTGAATACCACGGAAATCAGCGAGAACACCACCACGGTATCCCAGACTCGGCGTCGCCTCCGCGCGCGTCGTTCCACGCATCGAGCACCCCTTGCCATGACCGACATTAGTCATTATCTACCAGGTTCACTGCCTGAGAATTCGTCGTTACATCTGCCCTCGTATGGATCTGCTGCGGGCTATATGGCAAGCTTGAGTAATCATCGAGGCAATTTCCTGCCAACTACCACCGCAGCAGCAGCAGCAACAGCAACAACAACAACAGCGGGAGGAGAGAGGGGGTACCCACGACTTGACATTGCCAGCGCTGCCACCGCAGCAAGCACAACGACCACTTCATCCGGTTCCAGGCCACACTCACGTGCGACGACTTTCGCGGCAGGGAGGACACTTCCATACTCTTCCGCCTCCTCTCCGCAGCCGCAGCAGTCGTGTGGCACTCATGCAAGGGAGAATGCCAGTGGTAATGCGTTCAACTTAAATGATGGCGGCTATCGCGATACACATGATAACGCCAATAATAGGACAGCCCCAGTCGTAGGCAATACTTCATTGCTAACATCAGGAGGAGGGGCTCCATCGTCGTCTCCAACGCCGTATGTCCCTCGCCAGCTTTGCGGACGAGGCAACGATAGCGGTAGAGGTTCAACCATCACAGCAGGAGCAACGAGAGGTGGCAACCTCAGCTACACTTCTGGCACGACGCTACCGCCGTTAGTTCATTCCGCTCCCAAGGAGGAAGGCTGTACAGGAGGGAGAAGCCACGAGGGATGGTAGTACTCGTGGTGATGGTGATGGTGGTGACTTGCCTGTATTTTGCAAGGGAAGCAATCTCATCATGGAGGATCTTTAAGAAGGAGGAAAGGAGAGAGAGAGAGAGAGAGAGAGAAAAAAAAAAAAAGAAAAGCGGCTGCCACGTGTAGATAGCTCTACAGTGTGATATCATCAGCCATATATATATACATATATATATATATATACGCCGGAATATCTGAAGTATGCTGCTTTTTTTTTTTTTGTAAAAAATCGATCAATATTTTTTACTTTAAAATTCTTTGATGCTGACCAGTTGTTTGCTTCCCATCCTCCCCTAAGGAGCTTTTATTACTATTATTAAATTTCTTCCTTCCACATTTCGTTTCTACCATTCATCAGGCTTATTATTATTATTATTATTATTATTATTAATATAAGCCGTTGTGCTGTATCTCACTTCCTTTATTTCTCCCCCCCCCTTTCCCGGATGCACATGCGCCGTGGTACATCACGTCATTCTTTTAACTTACTTTTGCATACTGAATATATGTGTTTAGAATTTCTTCCTTTGCGCTCTTCCCTCCCCCTCTTCACCCCTTCTTTTCGCCATCAACGACTATCGAGAAGTGTTCTCCTTCCCTCTCTTTTTTTTTCTTCGTATGTTCTCTTCCTTCTGACTTTTTTTTTTGTGTGTGTATGTATGCTGCTGGCTATACAGATACGATGGCATGTGCCTTTATATTGATTTGAAGAGGAGGACGAAGAGGAGAGGGAGAATGAGAGGTGAGGGAGGCAAATAAATGAGTGCGTGTGAGGAAAGTAGAAAAATAAAAAAATACAGAGGTAAGAGGTAAGAGGAATAGGAAAGAAATGCCATATTTTTATTATTATTGTGTGTGTATGATTGCAGCTGAGTACGTTGATTTCTTTTTTTTTCCTTTTTTTTCATCTTTCTTTCTGTTCAATGATGTACGAATAGTTTCTTCTTCTTCTTCTTTTTTTTTTTTGATTGAATTTTTGCATATTTGTACAGATATGTGCACACATATATATATATATAGATAGATATAAACAAGTGTGCTTGTGTGTTTGGGTACCTGCTTGCTTTTTTTTTCTTTTTTTGTGCATTTACCCATGTTGTGCTTTAGTGTTGATGTTTTTTTTTTCTTTGTCACATATATTTCTATTTATCTTTATTTTATTATAAATCTTGATTAAAACCTTTGTGCTTGCTTTCTATCTCTGCTTTCTTTTTCCATTTTTTTCTTTTTTTTTTCCAGCTCAGAGTACATAGAAACCATAGAGCACCAGCAAGAAATATAAGACGAGATGAATATACACACACATATATATATAAGAGCCCATAAGCGGCAAGAAGAATCACTTATCTTCTTGCACTTTGCTGTCTTTCAAAAAGGAAAAGAAGCATTTTTCATTTTTTTTTTTTTTAATTATTGTTATGTATTGTAGTCAGGCTGATAAGCAGACTTTTACTTTTACCCTTTACTTTTCTTTCACACATATACATATTGCAAAGCAGCGACTCTAATAACAACAGCAATCCACGCAGAAAGCAACAACAACAACAACAACAACAACAACATATATTAAAAAAAAACAGAAGTGTTGCTTTGTATGTGTAGTATATCTACTTTGCAATCTTTCTCTCCAATCTCAAACACTTCCTCTCTTGATAACACGACGCAAGGGGGGAGAAAGAGAGAGAGAGAGAGATAAACGTATATATATATATATAGTGATACTCACGTTTTTCAATACTGATTTTTTTTTCTTTTTTCTCTCTCGCTTTTTTTTTTCTTCTTTTTTAGATACTGCATATGCATATAGTAGTAATTGAGGGAAGGAGAAAGATTAGGAAAAGATAAACAAACAACAAAAAAAAGATAAGTTGGCATCGCTATACATACATATACATATATAGCGAGGACGAGGAAGACAATAAAGGAAAGACTCAGCACATTGTGTTTGTGCCTGTTTTCTCTCTTTCATTCGTTTTTTTCTTTTTATTCTTTTATATGGACGAGTAGGAGATATCTTTCACTCTTTCCTTTTTTCAAAAAAAAAAAAACCCTACACGATTTGCTGAAAGGAAATCGGGAGAGAAGTTTCTTCTTTTTTTTTCTCCCTTTTTTTTCGGTTAACAACGTGAAGGCGTGAGGAAGTAATAGGACTCAAGGTGCTTACATACACACTTACCTTCATATATATATAAATACAACAACATATATACTTTGCATAGAACTTAGTACCCGTTGCATAGATCTTGATAGTCAAACATAATAAACTTAAAGAAAAAAACTTGTGATCTCTCTTCTTTTTTCTTTTTTTCTCTTTCCATTTGAGTCAACGACACGGAGGAAACGAAAAGTGGACTCTCACCGACGCGTTTAGGATTTTAAGAAGAGAAGGGAGTATTTAGCGCTGATAGTGACGGTGAAGGGAGAAACACACACACACAAGAAAAAGGAAAAAAAATTGCTTAAATACTAAGTGATAGGCATCGGAAAACAATAGCACAAACGCAGTGCTTTTTATTTTCTCCGCACGCGCTCATAAATGGGACTCATGCGCAGATACGCAAGCATGCATGTGCGCCTCAGCGCTCCTTTCCTCGGCACTGCTAGCCGCACTTCTAGTGGTGTGCTCCTCACATCTTCTTTTTCTTCCACTTCTTCCTCGTCGTTATGGGCCTTACCGTCCCGAGCAGTATCACACCAACAAACCCGATGGGCTTCCACTACTACGAGCAGCAGCGGTAATGCATGTACTTCTGGCTCTACTTCAGCTGCTGGTAATGAAAAGAAGGAGGAAAGCGAAGCGAGAAGGCAAACTGAGGCATCTTCTGACACTTTTGGCGCAGCACATCCCCCTTTTTCTTCTTCTTCTTCTTCTTCAATTTCTCAGAGTACTGCAGAGGCTACCATGGCTACGGCATCAAACACACCACCAAAATCAGCAGCACTGTGCGAAGGCAGCAGCAGCAGCAGCAGCCCAAACGATGCAATACTAGAAGCCGCTGGGAAGCTACGCGCTGCGATGTCGGCGTGGGAGGAAGTAGAACGGGCAAAGGCACGAGACGTAGCAGCCCGCATGCAAGTAAGCGCTGCTGCTGCTGCTGCATCGCCGTCGTCGTCATCATCATCATCATCATCATCGTTGCCACGGGAAGAACAGAATGGTCGCGTGGTACGTGGAGTAGATAGTCGAGACGGCTCGAGTGCAGCCAGTGACAAGAATGTTCACACTCCGCCTGAGGCGTCACCTTTGGGTGGTAGTGGTGGTGGTGGTGGTGATGAGGCCTCATCATCGCCTTCGTCTACATCGTGGATACGAAACAAACGTCCCAAGTTTTGGGCCATTGTAAATACCGCCTCGCCTACTTCCTCGTCAGCGGTGTCTCAGACACCGACAACTGTTTCTGCTGCTGCTGCTGTTTCTGCTAGTGCTGCTAGTGCGGATGCGGTTACCACACCGCCGTCCATAGTATCGAAGATGGACGTCACGACGGCTGGCGCTGCACACGCTGTCTCGCCCGCAGCAGATGCATCCGCCTCATTTTGTGTTCCAGGAACGTTCATACCATCACCACAGCCACCAGAGGAGGAGAAGGGTCGAGGGAAAGGTGGGCACCAAGATGATTTCTCTTCTGGGAGCCCAACTTCAGCCGTGCCACATTTGTCGAGTGACGGTGCTGGAGGCAGCGGCGCTGCTGTTTCTTCTACCGTAGCGATGCATAGTAGCAGTACAATGACTAAAAATAGTGGCGGTACTAATGTGAATGCCAGTAGCGATCGACTTGCGAGTGTAGCTAGCATCCGTGTTCAACCGCCTTCCTCCTCTTCGCAGCAGCAGCAGCAGCAGAATCAGCGCGGTGGTGATGTAGCTGGCCAGGATGCGGCATCGCAGCAGCAGCAGCAGCAGCAGCAGCTGCGACCATTTCGAAATCAATACAAGAAGAATGTTGCACGCGGCTTGTCAGACCTTCTCAACAGCGATCCAGCCTTTGGCCCAGTGTTACTGGGGATGCTCTCGGCAGAGAGCCGGCGCCTGCTGCTCGTCATGGGCACCGCGAGCGAGTATTTTGGCGAGAACTACCATGAGGTGGTGGAGCAGGTCAAGAAGGCAGATAGGGATATGGACTCATCTATCTCGTCCACGGACTATGATGAGTGGGTTCGGAACTCCTTTCAGCACCGTGGCCGACGTCGCGCTCGAAAGTTAAGCCCTAGCACCTCCGCTGGTGCTGCCACAACAGGCGCGAGAAGGGAGAGAGTGGAGGAAGAGGTCGAAGTGGCAGCGGGCTCTACGAATGCTACAACTACAGTCCCTAGTAGTACTTCACCTTCTGTGGGTTCTATTGCGTCGGTCAGCGCCACTGCGGGGCCGAAGAGTGAGGTACCATCCGTCTCGACAACCGCAACGACAACGACTGAGAAGGCTGCATCCCAGCAGCCGTCAAACGTCGCACGCATTGTAAAGGCAATTCAGAAGGATCCATACGCACCCCCGGCATCAACAGCGGGGTTCTCGCAGGGGTCTCATGACCAACGCTCGCAGCCGCATTCTTCTTCTTTTTCTTCTTCACAAGACGGCAACAGCACTGTCACGAGCTCCTCTTCCAGCATGAGTGACCCGCTTCCTCGATGGTTCTGGCGTACGATTGGCTATTTCGGTCATCAGCAGTCGCAGGGCCGCGCATATAACAGCGGCAGCAACACTACGGCTGCACATCAACAGCAGCAGCAGCAGCAGCAGCAGATAGCTACGGAAGGGAAAGAGAAAGCTAAGGAACATAACAGGGTGAAGGAGACCAAGACGGATGCCTCGTACATCTCTTGGAAACTGTGGATGCGGCTTCTCATCGTCTCCGCAGTTCCCTTCTTGGCTTTTGGCATACTGGACAATGCCACGCTCATCCTGTCTGGAGATGCGATTGATCGCTCCATGTCCGAGTCCTTGGGTTTTTCCGAGATGACCGCGGCAGGCCTCGGCGGTGTCGTGAGCGGCGTTGCTGGCATTCAAGTGCATGGTCTTGCTGAGCGCGCGACGCGCGCCTCGCCGCCGTCCTTGACGCCTGCGCAGAACCATAATCAGTGGAATTCGCGCGCAACACGGTGGGGCAACACCTTTGGCATGATGACCGGACTCATCTTAGGGATGACCCCGCTGCTGTTCTTGAGCAACTCTACTGCGGATGAGGAGGCTGAAGTAGACAATGATCGCTTTAGGAAGGAGGCAGAGCTCAGTCGGCAGCGACGGTTGCGAGAGACGGTGGCAAAGGAAATACGTTTCCGACATGCGCTGGAGGCGGAGGAGGCGAAGGCGCGTAAGGTGCTCGTGCAAGCTGCCGATGAGGGAGAAAAGTAGCATGGCGAGATGGGATGGAGGGGGTGGAGGGCATGCGTGACGAAGTGCTCTAGTAGGTGTTGTACCCTCCACTTTACAGTAACATAGAATTTATTATTATTATCATTAATTATATATAGATACACGCGTTGATGTAACTAACGAAAGATATCTATCGTTCTTTTTCTTTTTTTTTTTATAAATATATATGACTATTTTTCAATGCTTCATAATTTCTTAGTGGTTTGCTGTTGTTTGCTGTTGAGTTGGGAGGTGACACGATATAGGGAGATGAGTTTATACATGGAAAGTCCGAAGGAAACAACAACAAAAGCAAGAAAAAATAGAAGAGAAGATAAAGCTGATGTATGTGAGGGCATGGCTTTGCCCTCATGATAGTGTCTCTTTCCCCTTTTGATTGCTCTTTATTCTTTTTAAAATATGTTTATGATAGGGGGGTACCATTTCTCTCTGTGAGTCTGTGTGTGTGTGTGTGCCTGAGTGTGAGGTACTTTGCCATCTGTCACATTTTCATATATATATATATATATATGTTTTTTTTTTTTTACATATATATATATATATTTATAGTTATTATTATTCACTACTACTATCACAAAATAAAGAAATAATAAAAAAAAAATAGCGTGAAACCGCTTCAACAATGCAACCAGGCATTAATATCATAATAATAATGAAGATGAAATATGTATGTCCCACCCTCCTTTTTCTTTGTTATTGTGGAGAAGATTGCAGCTCCACGTGCATCATGATCGAGGGCAAAACAGGAATCGAAAAGGAACGCTGCGTATTCTTTCAATAATGTTTTATTATTATTATTATTTGTTTACGGAATTTTGTTTCTCTCCTCTTCTTTTTTTTCTTTTTTAATTTCTGTTTTTCTTTAAAATTATTATTGTTATTATTATGGCACATACGTGACTCAAATAACCAGCACAAAATACAAATACAGACATATATATATATAGAGAGAGAGAGAGCAATCTTGTGACAGAGAGGGAAGGAAGGAAGAGGAAAAACAAAGGAGTATATAGACAATCGGGGGAAAAAAGAAAAGAAAAAAAGAAGAAGGACGTCTACCACCCCCAAATCTGCATATACACATCAACCAAGGAAAACATTTAAAAAAAAATGGAGAGTGCGTATCTCAAGAATGCCGTAGGGACCGTCCTTGCGAAGGCGGTTGCGGAGACCGTAGTGGCACAGCCGAGCAACCCTCAGGAGTTCCTTGCTCTTTATCTTCTTCACCACCTGCAGACGGAGGAGCGCAAACAGTCAGAGGCGTCCTTCAAGCGCAAGGCAGACAATCTGCGCGAGGAGTGGAGCCACCGCCGCGCACTTCAAGAAAAGGCTGCTGTGGATACGATCCAGCGAGGCTTCAAAAAGTTCAAGGAAGCTCTGGAACGAAAGAAGGCGCGTGAGGCAGGGCTCAAGGCGGCGTACGAGGAGGCCGAGGAGGAAGCCGAGGATCTGCTTGAGCAGGAGGCTGCGGTGCGCGAGGTGCAGGAGAGCCACGGTCGTAGAGGGAAGGAGGCCACCGATGAAGGTGAAGAGGAGGGCGGCGAAGGCAACGCGGATCACAACGCCCTCGAGGAGCAGGAGGAGACCTTTGACGAGGCACGAGCTGCGTTTTACCGCGCGCAACGCTTTATGCTGTCACTTCAGAAGAGCCACCTCGGTGATCTCAAGAACTATCTCTTGGACCGCAAGGAGCGCGTCAGGGTTGAGCAGGACGCCACACAGGCCCTTCGAGACCGCGTCGCGCGCGAGGAGGAGAGCATCCTCGATGTGGAGTACGACCCACAGCATCGCCAGCCACACTTGTCCGCGGCTGCGGTTGCACTGGCGGAGCGGGTGAAGGAGCAACGTGATCACTCGCGTGTGTCCATGCCTCTCATGGCGTACCGCGTGCTCCGTGTGCTGTGCTATCTGCTTTTTAATTCTACCCCGAGCGCCACCGACACGCCGGCGAAGGTCGCTGCTCTTGTGAAGCCCACCGTTGCGGTGCAGCTCTTGCGTGCCTTTGACCCGTGTGCCACGTACGATCGCGCGGAGCCACTCAGGCTGGAGAAGAGCCTCCCTGGCAGCGAAAACGGCGAGGGCGACGGCGATGGCGACGAACACAACGGGGATGCCTTTGATGAAGGGGCTGAGAGCGTGCCAATGTCACAGCCCAAGACTCGCCAGGTGCGCCGCGCGCGTCGCGTGTTGCGTGCCGCACTGCTCGACTGCGAGTACCTCTGCGAGCTGAACCCAGCAGACTTTATCGATGAAGACCTCATCGAGGAGAAGGAGGACCTGAAGGGGGAGGTGGCGCAGGCGGAGGCCGCACACGAGCGCATCAAGGCGATCCGCGAGACCGTGGAGGAGCAGACCAAGACTCGTGGCGGCATCGTTCTCTGGGCGTTGCTGCGCTTCTTCGAGAGTGCCGTTGCGTACCGCACAGCCCGCGATACGCTCGTAGCTATGCGTCGTGACGCAGGCCTCGATGCCCCGGAGGGCACCGAGATGCCTGAGGAGGAAGAGGACGATAACCAGAACGAGGAGGTGCTGGTCGATGAAGAGGGCGAGGTCGATCATGCGGCGGTGCGCCAGCTGCTGGCGCGTATTGGCGTAGATGTGGACGAGAGTCTCGTCAATATGTGGGAGGCGAAGGATGCCCGAAGGAAGAGTGTCCTTGAGGACTGTGCAGAGGCGTTCCGCAAGGCGGCCGAGGAGGACGAGGAGGACGACGAGGGCGATGAAGAGGACCAATAAAAGTGAGAGACGGCACCGGCAGGCAGTAGCAGCAGCAGCAACAATAATATTTCTTGTCAAGCACAAATATCTATCTTTCTCTCTCTCTCTCTCTCTATATATATATATACATAGATAGATACATAGTGGTCTCTCTTGCTTTTGCTGCAGGTATTTCGCCTAAAGAGAATCACCATTTTGCCCATGTGTTTTTTTCCTTTTTTTTTTTTAGTGAAAGCATCATGGCAAGGATTCCTAAGAGAGTGTATATATAGCTATTGCTTGATGTTTGAGCTCAAAGACACGCTGAGGGACTTTGTGGCGGGGCCATAGCTTCGCGCTGTACGTGCGAAGGGGAGAGAGAGAGCTGCTGCTGCTGCTGTTGAGATGATAGTGGGTGGTTGTATAGTTTTAGTTGTTTGGGAAGACGTATACCGCACTGTGTGTGTGTGTTAATGTACATACTCGTTATTTTTTGTTGTTGTTTTGTTTTGCTTTCTCGCTTGCATCTTTCCATTATGCTTTTTTTTTTTTGCTTCTTCACGCATGCTTAAAAAAAACAACAACTTCTCTTTACTTCTCTCTGAAGCATCTTGTGAAGGCAGAGAGAATAATAGTTTAAAAAAAAGGAAAGAAAAAATAAAAAGCAAGCAAAGAGGCAAGCAAGAATAGGGTACAGTGTGGAGGATGGCAAGGGCGGAGTATGTATTACTGGATGATATTAGAATCCCCCCAAAAACAGCAATCTACATTATTCAACAAGTCGCCTTTTTTTTCCTTCTCGCAAGTCAATTGTGAGAGGGGGGTGACTCTTTCTGTTTCGCATGGTGTGTGCAGCACTCTAGGCGTTTTTTTTTTTTTTTTTGAAGCTCTCTCTGTTTTATGTAACATAGTGCATATATGCCAGCATTTTGTACGTGAATATGCCTTTCCTCCCTTTTTTTTCTCGCTTTAAAAAAAATAAATAAATAAATAAATTTTATCAAACATGTAAGCCGCACTTAGTATATATATTACTTCTTCCGCATTTAGTTAGGTACTCTCTCAACTTACGTTTTGCGCAAAAATTCATTCACACAAACAAACAGGTATTCTCTCTACCAGAAAGGCGCATATATTTGACAAGAAGAAAAAAAAAAGAAGAAGAGACTTTATCAAAAGCAAACAAACTTTTTTTTTTATACACATCAGTGCTATGTTCCGCTTTACAGCTCTCACTCGACTCTCCCAGAGTGCTGCATATGCTGGCCGTCATACCTCCCGCCTCACCAAGGAGGCTTTGCAGCACAGTCGAGTGCGCGCACAACACCAGCAGAACACTTTTGCAGCTAAGCAGTCGCTGAATGAAGCCTTCGGGGCTCAGCAGAGATCCGCTGCCGCCTCACGCGCGCGCATGAATGCGGCTGCGATGGATTTAGTACACGGAAGCAAGTCTCGAGGCCGTGGTATTCATAGGCCTACCAGCGAAGCTGCGGAGGATATGGCCATGGCGAGGCAACTGCTGATGATGCAGGAGGCGTCGCGGAAGGACATGAAGAGGGGTCGCTCGCGCCGTACTGATGAGTTCCGCGCTCTTAAGCGTCATTATTAGAAGATCTTTTCTTTTCCTTTTTTTTGATAATGTGGTAGATAATCACATGAAATTGAAAAGAAAAAAGAAAGAGGACATAGAAGAGTTTGTGTTCCGTTTCTACTTCCCACTTCCCCGTCTGCTCAAGTAAATATATCGTTTTTTTTTTCCTTTCTTACTTTCCATCTGATCATAAAAGTTTATTTTTTTTTCTCTTTCTTTTATGCTGTACTACAAAGGAGAGATTCTTTTTTATTATTATTATTATTATTTTATTTTAAATTGCAAGTGCAGCTTTTTCTTCTTAGCTGGAAAAAAGAAAGTAATGAGAGCAAATGTTATATATATATATATATATATATATAGGAATAAATTGCTCGTAGCAGCCGCAACGACCGGCGGCAGATGTGAGCTTTTTTTTTTTTTTTGTTTACATTGCGTTCTATTTTCAGATGCCATTCTTGCTGCTTTTATTCTCTGTTCAATTTTCTGTAGAGAAACGAGGGAGAGAGAGAGAGAGAGATCACAAAACGATGGAAGCACCCCGTATCACGTTTTTTTTTTTTTCTTTCCCATTATTATTATTATTGTTATCATTATTATTATTAGCATATTGTGTTCTAATTACAAAAACGCTCTTCTAAGTGTTTTTTTTTCTTTCACGTATTTGAATATGAAAGAGGGACAACAGCAAAAAACAACAACAAAGACGGTGCTGAGTATATATATATATATATATATATATATATATGTAGAGTATGCGTGTGCATTTGTTTGTGTGAGTGAAAAAGGACGAAAAAGGGGAAAACAAAGGAAAACAAAAATGCCGAACTGAGCATGTTTTTTTTTTTTAAACTTGCTTTTTGTTAACATTTTCCTTCTTCTTCCTCCTCCCTTTTTTTTTTTACGTATATGAGCGCATTATATATATGTATGAACGCATTAGTGACATCCGATTTTTCATTATTTCTCTCTCTCTCTCTATATATATATATGTATTCTTTTCTCTCTCTTTCTCTTTGATCGAGCGGGTATTCCCTATCAGAAGCATGTTGACAAATTTATAATATATGCATGGAGTGTGAACCGTCGGTGCTGCGGACGTTTGTGGCGAGAAAAAGGGTAAGAGGAAACAATTACTATTCCTTTTTATTTTTTTGCCTTTTTAAAAATATGTATTACTTTTATTATTAGTTGGATAGGAATATGGAAAACACTTTACCGTATTAGTTTTGTTCTACTCTTTCTTTTATTATATATTCCCCCTCCCCCTTTAATCTTTTTTTTTTTCGTTGTTGTTGTTGACTATGGTAGAGCTTTGCAAGTCACCCTTATTTTTCGTTTTTTCCGTTTCCCCCCAAAAAATTGAAAATTCGTATTGACAAATTTTCATATATCGGATGGACCGCGAGAAGTGTAACTGTGTGTGTGTGTGTCTGTGTGTATGCGCTCACGCGTGTGAGTGCATATTTGTAGTTGGGAATAAAGACACACAAGTCAACGATCACAAAGACTTCATCTACATTACTATTATTATTATTATTATTTACTTTTTTTTTGCTGGCTATAACGCCCCTATTTTTTTTTCTCTTTTTTTTTTTGCTGAGGAGTTGTATAAATATTGTTGATTTCATTTATGTACGCTCTTGCAATTCTTCTATGTATGTCTGTCTGCGTTTCTTGGTTCACTATGCGTCATTGCAGACGGTGGAGTGAGAATGAAATACGAGAAGGAGCAATGAGGAGAGGAATTGAACATACGAGAGCACATATATAAAGAAAACAGTATCAACAGCAAGAAAGTAGGCTACCTATTTGGCAAATCAATACCTATAGAGTGCGCTTTATGATATATACATACATATGTCAGAGGAAATATATAACTGCCCGCCTCCTGCATTTTTAAAATATACTTTTGCTTTTGTATATAACATTTTTTATTTTTTATTTTTGAGGTGATGCCTCTATTTTTCCTCTTACTCTTTTACCTCAATCTATTTTCTTTGTGTTGTAATCAAAAAAAGAAAACAAATGAAATAAGCAAAAGAGACAATTTAACAATTTTCGTTGTTGTGGCGTACGTGTACATATATACAAATATGTATGTGTGAAGTGGATTCGTGCTTTTTTTTCCCCCTTCTTAATACAAAACGACAGACGAACGATGAGATATTTTTCCCCTCATTTTTTTTTTTCTTTTTAAATATATTTCTTTTTTTTTTTTTCATTAGCCTCCACCCTTTACCTGCTACTTCTCTTTCCTGAGTGTGAGTGTGTGCGTGTGCGTACGTTAGAGAGATCCTTCCTTGCATAGAGAAGGAACATTATTTTGATATGATGTGATGGGAGTAGCAGGGAGGAGGCAGGAAGGCGATGGAGTGAAAGAATTTTTTTCCTTTTAAGGAAAAGGGGTCATGCCCGAGTGGCGAGTGAAATGGTAACAAATATATACGCACATGTGTGCGCGTGTGTGTGTGTGTATGTCTGCGTGTGCCTGTCCTAGAGAGCGTGTGCGGGAGTGAGAGAGACGGAAGGAGGGAAGAAACGCCAATCTGCAAATGAGAATAAAGCATACGCGTGAGGCGAGTAGACCAAAAAGGTGCGCAAATAACAACAACAACAACGACAACGACAAAAAAAAAAACGGCAACCACAGATCACTTTAATGCACATATAGCGGTGTATGGAGGAGAGAGAGAGAGAGAGATGCTGAGAGACGGGCTTTTTTTTTCTCTTTGCATTTGATCTTGACATGGGAAAAGTAATGAGGTAATAATTGTGTATTTTTTTTTTTTTTTTGCCTGTCAAGTGGAACTCGGTGGATACGCAGCATACACCGCACAATCTAGATCTTTTCTTTCTTCTATTTTTCATATTTGAAGAAGAAAAAAAAAAACTGGTTGCTCCCTTGTCATTTTTTTTTTTTTTTACTTTTATTCTTTGAGCGCTTTTTTTTTTTTCTCTTTTTACTACTGTTGTTGCTGTTGCCTTATTTTTTTTTTTTTCAAAAATGCTTCTTCCTATCTAATTTTTCAAAGGCGTCTCCTTGGTGGCAACATGAGACACTCACTCAGGATGCAGTGGTTCCTGGGCAGCTGGTGCATACGCGTATACGATGCGTGTATATATATATGTGCGTGCGTGTATGCATGTATGTATGTCTTGATAGAAAAATATATATATATATATATATTACATGTACTACAAAACAACAGCAGCAACACAAAAAAGCGTCTTCTTTTTTACTTACTATTATTTTTCTTCCTTTTTAATTTTTATTGCTGTGAGGAGCGTGGCTGTGTGTACGCACGTGCGTAGGCGTCAACGCGTGGTGCCTTGATACACACAACTGCCTTCAGTCACCTCTTTTTCCCTTTTATATATGCATTTCATGTTTGTGTTTTGAGGCTACAGCAAAGGAGGAGTGAAGATTGCGTTACATTCATAACTATACATTTCTTCTTCTCTTTTGCGGTAAGAGAACTATTCCGCATCTCTTTCTTCTTCTCTCTTTCTGCTTCTTTTCTTTCGATTTTATCTTTTTAGCGATCAAAATATCTACAGCTATATCTATAAAGAAAAAAAAACAGTTCGAGAGGGGATGTCGTTACGGAAAAAAAAAAGGATAAACGTTTTTTTTTATATATATCGTTTTTTATTTTTTTTTCACATATCGTTCTGCTATTACATTCAAGCAACAGCAAAGAGGAATATGCAATGGTAGTATATATGGGTTATACAGAGAAAGAAAAAAAAAATTTATATGTACATATGAAACGGCCGAAGTACAGAAAGAAACGATTGAAAAGAAGAAGAAAAAAAGTAAGAAGCGAACGAGAGAGTATTTGCATATGTTTTTGTTTTATCCATCAACTCATCAATTTTTTTTTTAACTATCGACAGGTGATTCTGAGAGCTTTGTCTCTCCCTCCATTTTTTTTTCTTCCTCTCTCTCTGCTATTACGATTTTTTTTTTCTTTTTCTCTCTGTCGTGTTGCTGTTTGAGAGAAGGAGTATTTCGTATTCTTCGTTAGTGTTTGCTTTTAACAACAAGAGCAACATCAATGAAAAAAAAAAAAGGGAAGGAAAAGAGAAAAAAAAGACTGTCAATAACCCCCTCTCTCCTCTCCAAAAGAAAAAGGATACAAAGATAAAGAGAGACATGTCTGAGGGAGGAAAGCATCACTTTTTGATTGCTCTCTCATTTTTTTTTTTTTCTTTCGCTATGCTTTTGCATTTCTGTACCTTCTTCCTTTATAGAAAAAAAAAAGTGGAAAATAACTTGATACCCTTTTAACTGTTATATAATCTGCTTAGTCTTTTTTTTCCTCGTTTCATTTTTTTCTTTTTTTTTTCTTAAGTCTGATTTTTATTTTTATTTTTAATTTTTTCTTTTGCATTATCCAAGCGATGGGAGGGATGGGGATGGGGAGGAAAGCCATGCACCATCTTGTCATCTCCCCCGTTCTAGGCGCCGTGCGATCAAGGCCTGCTTCACTTCATCTTGCGCTTTTCGTGTCTACTTTTTTACCTGCGTTTCGTCGCACAAGGCATGGCACAGGTGATGGGAGCAGCAGTAGTGCTTATACTTGTAGTGCTCAGCGCCGGTGCTTTTCATCATCTTTTTCATCTAATAATGACTATGGTGCTGGGGATGAGGGCAGTGAGAGCCAGAGGCATGAGCCTCGCAGCAGCAGCAGCTTCCATCGTCGTCGGTACCCTCCAGGCTGGGAGTCCCCCGCCGGCAACTACCTCCATCGCCTACCTCTTGGAGTGCGTGAGTTGCTGCAGCTAGCGCCGCTCTTGGGACTACTGTACTTTGTTTTGGTGCAGCAGCGGGCGTACTACTTGGACGCGGAGGAGCCGTGGTATCGGGCTGTGGTGTGGTGGCGTAGAGGTCGCGATCCAGCAGCGCTGCTGGCCAAGCCGTCATCTACGCCAGCCTCATTGTCTTCCTCTTCGTCTTCCTGTTTCTCTTCTTCTGCCGGTCATGGGAAGGAGACGATGCAGGAGGAGGCTGGCAAGGGTACGACGGAGAGGTGCACTGGCATTCAGTCCAGACGGCAGCAGCAACAACAGCAGGGAGTACACACAAAGAAAGAGATTCATCATGGCACTACGAATGCCTGTGCTGCTGCTGCGCGTGTGTCTATCGCTGAATGGGGGACTGAAGTCTTTGATTCACAAGGGCAACACAGTGCTTCCTCCGCTGTGTCGCATGAATGCGATGCCGCCGCTGCCCAACGGCAAGAGTCACGCAAGGGCAACCACAGTAAGAAGGCATCAGAGGCAGCTGTACCCGTGCACTCATGGTGGCAAGGAGCCAATGAGAGACTCTTTAGCACGGTCATATCAAATGGTGGTGGTGCTGGTAGTATAGACGGCGATGATGGTGCCTCAGGGGTTTCTCTGTCTTCAGCAATGACGGCGGCACCATCTCCTCCGATACCGGTCTTCACCACGTGGTCATACAGTTCGTCAGCGACGGCGAGCACAGGTGGTAGTTGTGCTATGGAGAATCCCCACAAGATCGAAGAAGAAGCCCAAGAAGGCAGCAGCTCTGCGAATAACCAGATGGAGAAGAAGAAAGCGTCAGGGTCAAGCATCTTGGCGAAGACGACGACGCCATCCTGGTGGTGGTGGCGGTGGTCAGGTGTGACACAACGTCAGCACAGCAGCCAAGAGGAGGAGGGTATGTACGAGAATGTGTGGAGGAGTCGTCTTTACCTAATAAGAGAAGGAGCTGAAGGTTACCGTGTGATCGGCTATTCCACGCATGGGTGCTCGTAGCGTCCCCCCCTCTCTTCTTCCAAGGTTCTTTTCCTCGTTTTTTTTTTTTTTACAAGAAAATAAAAAGAAACAACAACAACAACAACTAATAGCAACGGGGCACCATCGTCAAAGGAAGAATTGCACTGAGAATGACCGCCGTGTGTTCTGTGCTGCTCTCAGTTTATCTCTCTTTTTTTGTTTTTAAAAAGAAAGCATTATAGAGAAAATGAAGGTGCTTAGCTCAGTTGAGCTTATCTGCACCTTTCAAGCATATTCTCTCTTCTTTTTTTACTCGCACATTTATTGCCTATTTATATATCTATTTATTTATGCACAACTATATTGCCAGCGAGAGTGCGACACTCCCCACACAGCTGCGATGCTGTAGTATATGCATTTTTTTTTGAATTTCGTTCTTTATCAACATATATCCACACTTTTTTTTTCTTAAAGAAAAGCTCTGTTTCTCTTTCTTCTTTTTGCTTTTGGTTTTTTTTCTTGCTTCTATATTTTTTTTTGAGTTCTTAGTACCGCTTGTGTATGCGTAAGTGTGTGTGGGGGTGTTCATTGGTTTTCTTTACACTTAGCTTTATTCAATCGTACACATACACAACGATACATTAAGAGAGAGAGAGAGAGAGAAAAGAGAAAAGAAAAAAAAAGAGAAGACGAGGAGGACTTCTGCACATCCCTAGCATTCATTTTTCACTTGTACATATATATATATATATATTTATTTTTTTACATCAATACCCACACACATACGCACGTACGCAGAGCCATGAACGCAGTGGACGAATTGAACTTTCTGCTTGGTATTGGCCCACCGCGGCCACAACTCCCTGTCACCCTTCAGAAGTCCGGCTACACCTCTGTGCGCGCGCTTGGGAAGGGCAGCTTCGGTCAGGCGTTTCTTATTTTTCATAAAGAAAAAGGCGAGTACTACGTGGTGAAACACGTCAACATGACCAACATGAACTCGCGACAGCGCAAGGATGCACACAACGAGATTGCGGTGTTGCAGCAGCTGAGTCACCCCAATATTGTGCGATACGTGGAGTGCTACGAGGAGCATCCACACTTGTATATTGTGATGGAGTACGCAGATGGTGGAGATATTTTCACCCATCTAGAGAAGATCAAGCGCAACTATGGTCCGGTGCTGAAGCCCAGCCAAGGACTCTTGACGGAGCCACAAGTGATTAGTCTCTTCGTGCAAACAGTGATGGCGGTGAAGCACATGCACGACCGGCGCCTGCTGCATCGAGATATTAAATCCCAAAACGTTTTCTTGACGAAGAACCACGTCGTTAAACTGGGCGACTTCGGTATTACGACCGTCCTGCAGAACACTGTGGCGATGGCGAGCACCATGTGTGGTACGCCGTGCTACTTCTCTCCCGAGCTCTGTCAAGGCAAGCCGTACAACAACAAGAGCGATGTCTGGGCACTCGGCGTGCTGCTCTACGAACTGTGCGCTAACCGCCTTCCGTTTGAATCCACCACGATGAAGGCACTCATGCGTGAGATTGTGAATAGGCATCCCCGCCGTATCCCGCCATACTTCTCCGATGAACTTTGGGCTCTTATCGAATGGATGCTGTGCAAGGACCCGAAGAAACGCCCAGACGCAAATCAGGTACTCATGACTCCTGTGTTGATGCGGCGCGTACCTGATATTATGGCCCAACTACGTGGGGTAGAGATCGTGGATATTGACCCCCGTACGCCACGACGTCAGGGCAACAACGCAGCAGCTGCCGCTCCTCCCCGTAACGGAAGAGACACGAGAGAGGACAAGCACAACAAGATAAACAATCGTGCCGGTGCTGGTGGACTTGAGGAAGAAAACGACCCCGGTGAGTGCATCGCTGACACGGCGCCGTATCAACAGCTTCTTGCTAAGCAGCAGCAGATTGTGGGCCATGCTATCCGTAACGGTGGTGGTGGTGGTGGTGCCGGCGGGGGCAACAGTGATGGCAGCGATCCGTTTGCAGGGGCGGTGAAGCCATCTTCACCTAGTGGAGGGTACAGCACTGGTATTCCCGGGGTTCCAGCTGGAGGAGTGTCACCAGCTGTGCGTGCACCACCGGGGAAGTACAATCGCCCAGGGTTGGATGATCACGCTGCGAAGCAACGCGCTGCTGTCGCCCAGAAGCAGCAGGAAAAGGACAGTCCGACCTCGCGACGTCCGCCGGGAATCAACGCAGGCCTCCGTGCCGCTCTGGCAGGCAAGTCGAATACTGCTGGCGGGAACCTCTGCAGCGACCCCGCGTCACCGACTCCGACGTCCCCATCGGCGCAGGTACCCATTAGCGAGTTACTTGCACGCTTTGATCACGAGAAGCGCCGCATTACAGAAAGCAAGGAGAAGGCTTCTGCTGCTGCTGCTGCCGCTGTTGCTTCTGGGGGAGGTGGTAAAGCAAAGGCGTCAGGTGGCTCCAACCACAAGAGCGGCGGCCTTGCAGCGAACAGAGATTCTAATCAGCTCCGCCGCGCACCGCAGAGGGATATCAGCGCAGAGGACAAGGCGCCTGTATCCCCTCCACCACCGCCTGCGCGGAAGCCGATCGTCGTCAGCGTGGAACTGTCGCCTGGAGCCGCTGCCGCTGCCGCGTTGGCCGTATTGGATCGTCAGAAGCAAGAGCAGCAGCAGCACCAGCAGCAACATAACCCAAAGGTCTCAGATGAGGTCAAGAAGGATATCTCCGCGGCATTACCACCTTTCCCCCTTCTTTCTTCCGCTGCTGCCGCCGATAGTGGTGGTGGTGGTGGTAGCGGTGAGTTAGGCGCGGTGCTGGAGGAGATGTCCACCCACTTTACTCAGTTCCAACGCACAATCGTGTTGGCACCCTCAGATGAGGCAATCCCTCTCCCACCACCACCACCAGCAGCAGCAGCAGCAGATATCGCACCGCCCATGATCTCCCACACACCGCCACCACCTTCGTCTACGTCTAGTCGTCCCTCCCATGGCGGGCGTGGCAACGGCAAGGCGGAGGCGGAGGCGGCGGCCGTGAGGCCACCGCAGTCGTCGTCTTCTCCACCTTCTCCAGTTTTATCATCCTCGCAACAGCAGCGGAAGCAGCAGCACCCCAGCGAGGGTGAAGAGGGATACTTCGCAGATCCCTGCGGCGCCAAGTTGGACGTGGAGCATCTCAAGCAGCACCATCCGGGAACATCTGCTGTGGCTCAGCAGCAGCTTTCTGCTTCTTCATCCCCACGCGTGAACGGCGGCCAGTCGGAGTTGCTTATGTCCTTCAACACGAAATTTCAGCAGCAGCAGCAGCAGCTGCCGCCACCGGTGTCTAACGCAAACAGTGCCAAGCGATCTGCTGCTGCTGCTGAAGGAGGAGTGAGTGCCCACGTAAAGGTGTCTCCTCCACTTTCTTCTTCTCCACCAGGGCAGAGTGACGCCAGTAGGACGGCGGCGGGTATCACCAAGGATGCTGAAGGGCTTCCGCAGCAGGGACACTTGTCGCCGGCGCAGGTTCGCGCAGCACCCGCGCCTTCAGCAGAGCCTCAACGGAATGCATGTGCTGACCCTGATGGTGCTGCTACTGCTGCAGCTGTGGAGGGCGTAATGGATATCATCGATACGAACAATGACGATGACGATGATGTTCCTTTCTCTGGCTCCTGCTTGTGTGGTAGCGTGACCACCTCCGGCTGGCTCTCCTCCATCTATGGTTCGTTCGTCTGCACCTGCGAAGCGTGTTGCAGGGCAAGCGGAAGTGGTGCTGGCGTGGAGTGGCTTCACTTACCTAACGTGGACACGCTGGACGCACTGCTGACGTCCTCTGTGAGACACACCGCTACCTCGCCGTCTTTGCTCACCCAGCCTGCCGGCGCAGGACTCTCGGCGGCTACCGCGCTGACGGCATCAGGTAGTGCCGCAGGGAGTAGAAAGCAGCGATCGAGTGGGGGCGGTTGCGGTGATGGTAGTGGGGATGTTGATGATGTAAAGAAGCGCAGCAGCGCAAGCGCACGTGCGTATACGTTTTCAATGATGGTGGAGGTGGAGGTGGAGGAGAACGAGAACGAGAACGACTGCAATGGCAAGGACAACAACGGTGACGGGGCAGCAAAGCCGGCGCAGTATGAAGCCCATTTCACGGTATACTTCTGTCCTATGTGTGGGTGCATGATCGGCATGAGACACGATGGCATGGAGGGAGTATTGCTTAACAAGACAGCGCTTGACGCATGCAGTTTGGAGGTGCTGAGCAGGTTTGCTCATACCGTCATGCCGGAAGACTGACACTGAAAGTTACAGCAGCAAAACAAGCAAAACAAACAAAGGAAAGAAAAGAAAACACACGCATGCAAATCAGAGAAAAGTCAAAAAAGAATAGAAAAAAAAGGCGGAGGGAAGCATAAATAGTGCGAGGGGGTGTAACGCGTAAGGCTTTTGCTTTTTGGAACTGAGAGGAAAGGTCTCCCATCACTATGGCTGCCTGCCTGCCTGCGTGCTGCTGTCTATATTGTTGGTAATGTCTCTCCTTCTGTTTCTTTCAACGTCCCTCTCTTTTTTTTTTCTTCTAGTTTATCTGTCTGTCTGATTGCTGAGGCCACTGCTTTCTTCTAAGCAAGGAGACACCTCGCTGACAGTTTTTTTTTCCCCTCTTTTTTTTTTTTTTTATATATCTATTTATTTGGTTTTATATCAGATGTCAATACTTTCTTCTTTTCATCTTGCTTAAGCATCCTTTTTTTTTTTTGTCTTGTAAGTGGGCTTGAAAG
>JASANZ010002126.1:0-50027 GCA_030849805.1 Sergeia podlipaevii
AGCTCCGCACGCGCGTGCTCCACGTCCACCTCCCGCACCAGCTTCGTCGCGGCCACCCACTCTGGGCACTGACGCAGGTTCACGCCCTCCGTCTGGTTTGTGTACAGCGCAAGATCGCGCAGGGCACCAGCCATCGCCGACAGACGCTTCGAGATGGTGAACCACTTCCAGTGACGGGCCAGCGACTGGCGCCTCACTAGCTCCACCACGGCCTGCGGTAGGTCGAAGGACAGCAGCTCCTCCGGCATCGCGCGCAGGTCCCGAAGGCACGCAATGCGCAGCCCTCGCATCGCTGGCGTAATCCCGTCCCATGCAAGCTGGCTCACATGCGGCGGCTTCTCTGTGTGGATGAACCACGCTCTTGGACACCCGGCGAGGCCGAAACCCCGTCTGCCCTCCAGGTTTAACGTCGGGATGGCACCCTTGTCAAAAGCGCTGTATCAGTTGTCACTACACTTCTCAGCATTACCTCATAGTAAGGCTCTTTTCCTTATTGAAGTGTAGTGCCACAATACTCTTAGGGTACCTCACTCACACACCTGGAATATACGTGTTATGCCATGCCTGCATATGGAAGTAGTACTCAATTGAAGTGTCAGTGCTACACAGCTTGCCTTTGGAAGCGGGCGCCAAGCAGGAAGTGCCAGTGATGAGGAAACGTGAGGGACAGCTTTTATACCAGATGAGCAAGCAATATTGATGAGCTCAGTGTTGCAACTATTGTGGAAGAGATGGCCATTGCTATCGTCCTTCTTGCAATTCTTTGGTGTGGTGTGCCACCATGTATATTGAATGGCAGCTGATTTAGCGGTACTCCAAGCGCAATGACTGCAGCGGCTATGAACCTGCCTCAAAGGGATGACCCTTCCATACATTGAGAGAAGTGAGCCGCCACTGAAAGCCATGATTCTATAGACGTGTGGTGACGAAGATGCAACTCATGCTTCCCAATGGCATCCTGGTGTTCAGTGAAGTTGCTTGCCTGATGCTTTGCAATGCGAGAGACGTCCTCTTCACTCAACCCTGATATGTTCTGAGAGAGCGCTACAGAAGCTGAATAAAGAACTTTGTGAGGAAGGCTGTGAGCACAGCAAAAGTGAGTCTTTTTGATAGCTGCAGCGGTAGGAAGTGCTCCTGTTGAGTGTTGCTTCAGTTGAAGTGTGCGCAGGAAGGCTCCATGAAAGCGCTTGCCATGTCATCCCTTCTGTCTGCTGCTTTCCTCAGTTGTACAGCAGCGTTGAAGACTGCACTAGTGAATGCGCAATCCTTAGCAGTACACGCAACTCGAGGATATAGTGGCCACCGCAGCTCTACCAGCCTACATGGGTGTCACTGTTATAAAGCAACTCAGGAGCAATTCTACGCTAATCTTGCGTTTGAGAGTGCCTTCTCACAATCGCCTTGGGATTCTTCATCAGCTTCATAATTGGGGGGCTGACGCCCCCCAAGCCCCCCTCAGAAAGGGAAGATCACTGTGCTGAGAGAAAGGTGGTGGAGCTGTGCTTTGAGAGAAGCAGCATCGAACCTGCCAGGTTGCTCATGAAGCAGAGAGAGAGGCAAAGCTTGACTGAGAGGCAAGTCGTACTTGGTAAGAGAGGGTGAGGTGCAGTGGCAATTACCACACAGAGATCAGTTAGTATTCTTCATTTCATTTTCTGGCTTCGTTTCTTAACCTTCTCTCTATGTTTCCCTTATCGTTACTGTTCATGGTTCTCTCACAATTATGTTTCTACCCTTTCCTCTCATTTTTTTCTTTGCATATTAGATTCCTTTTCCGCGTTCATAGTACATTGTTTTCTTCGCCATCTTTTCCATATTATCTTCATTTGCATCTAATTTGTTTGTCCAACTTTCATACTTCATATATTAGCGTCACAACCTTATTGCGCAGATAAAGCTCCGCTTGCTCTGCTGCTTGTGTCTCATCACATGGTCCAGTGATAAGTGAATCCTTAATGATGAGGGCAAAACCCAAACCCCCCATCAATTTCTTTACTGCTGAGAAGTGAGTAAAGGAAAAGCTGCTTGCAAACCCTAAACTTCAGCACTGAATGGCTACTGTGGGAAAGAGATTGTTATAGGAAGGCTATATTTTATTTCGTTTATTTTGCGATCACAACAAATGTTCATGTCAAACTCCCCATTTATATTACTTTGAGAAGAAAATGTTTTAACCCCTCTTATTTAAAGCAGGAGGTGAGAAAAATATCTGTGAAGTGATTATACAAGCAAACAAAAATACCTGGTGTAATGTCCGCACCAAGTGGTGGAAGCTAACAGGCACTGCATTTTTTTTTTTATGCAAGAGATCAGAGATTTTAAAATTTGGATTCAAAACATTTGGAGGAAAACCCACCAAGTGATCAAGATCCCCTCAGCTCTTCAGCGAACACAATGCTGCTGCTTTTGGAAAATGATAAACGTATTCGCTATATAGGAATCTTAACAAAATTATGAATGTATGGCATAACAGAAGCAAAAGCTTGAACGGTATAAAATGTATATTTTCACAAGTGCTGCAATTTTACAGCACCTTTCAAAAACAATGAAACATATTGAAAACCTTCACGTACTGGTCTTTTTAATACAAAAAATGGTCAACGCCTACAACACAAACAACGCAATTAAGAGAAATTTTTGTAGCAAAAACGACAGAATTTTCAATGGAAAATCCTCTTCAGTTTATCAACCACCAGAACTCCTACGGTAGAAAATGAATAAGCCCTAAAAGCGTGGTATAGCGAGAATGAGCAACAACAGTAAAACCGACTTTTGTAGGATCGACAAAACGGGGAAGGTCAAAAACCGCATCCCCTCCACACAAAAAAAAAATGGAGTAAATTAAAAGCAGTAATGCCAAATCTTGTAACTAGGACATACTCGAGACATTGCCTAAAAAATATAGATAGAGCACGCATGGTTTCTAGTTTCCTTATGTATGTGGTGTACAAACTTAACTAAATGATACAAAAATTGTCAAAAAAAAATTTGAAATGAGCCAACTGGACAGCAATCTCAACGCACCACTAAAGGTATCCTTTTTACAAATTTCACTGTGCGACGCAACATCCACCATCCAACATTTGTATCCTTGACAGAAACACACTCTTCAGTGAAGGTAGACACACCGGAGTCCCTTACCTGGTAATTATACCAAACACCACAATGAGATGTCCTGCATTCTTCGAGTGATGGCGGTGATCATTTACAGTGGAAATAAGATATTCGACGAACTATGAGCAAATTGTCCCTTTGAATGGTACAAAAAAAAAAAAAAGATGAGCAGAAAGGAAGAAACGATAAGGTTCTGAGAAATCGGTGTGCACTAAAGAAGAATGTTAATGGTTCAAAGACCAATGTTAGTATGTTATGTAAGTACATGTGTGCTTTATGGCCAAAAAGAAAAAAAACGGCCGCGTTACTCTATTATAACTTTGCAATTGTTGTCCATTTATCTGTAATTTTTCTCTTTGCGCTTTTTAGCACGTTGAGAAAATTCATATCGTTCTCGCTTCTCCTGAATGCAATTAAATAAAATACATTTAAACATTTCGCTCTACCATGTATTGTAGTAGCGCTGAAAGCAGATGGTCAACCCACACAATTAAAACCTCCACCTCAGATGTCTTCCTGATGAAAGGAGAAGGCGGCTAAATGGGTAGCTGCTTTATTTAAATACTCATCTTATACAGCCACGCCAGCGATGCGCCTAGCGGCCATGAAACGCCCCTTTCCCCAATTTTCTCGACCACCCTCAACGAAGTGC
Organism: Sergeia podlipaevii; assembly: GCA_030849805.1. Classification (NCBI taxonomy): domain Eukaryota; phylum Euglenozoa; class Kinetoplastea; order Trypanosomatida; family Trypanosomatidae; genus Sergeia; species Sergeia podlipaevii. The sequence goes on from JASANZ010002126.1 coordinate 3,767, forward strand.
TGTCTGGCAACCCCAAGCCCGTTTTTAGAAACGCATAAAGGTACGCCAAATCCATACAAAGAGAGCTTTGCTTACTTGCTGCTTCACCGTTGGTAGCCGGCGTGCTGCAGACTTGCTCCCCAAGCAATTTAAAGCTGCTCACCTTCGCCTCTTCGCTGCCGCCAAGAGACTCATGAATCCGATCAAAAAAGTAAGAAAATGCATAAATGTCCATTTCACCAAATGGGATCTGTGGCTGTGGGACACCTTTTATTCCGCAACCTTGATGCAAGCACTCAGCTTTGTCGAGCACTGTCCTCACAAAGAGCTCAACGCATCTTTCGAAGGATGCGCCGTTAGAGATGTTCTCGGCGCCAGGCATGCACGCCGAACGATCGGTTGCCTGTCTGACCAAAGCGTTCTTGGCTTCATTCAGGCCAAGACCCAGATAGCTGTGCTGGTAGAGAGGAAGCGCTGCTCCCCCCAGCAGCTGCACCTTGGCGGCGTACAAGAAAGGCAGCCACAAGAGTGCGCTGGGGTCTGGGGCAAATACCACCTGCGCCGAGCCACCGCCCATTTCAACGATCATCGCAGTTTTCTTTGGCGTTACACCAGGGCCCGCCTGCAAACGACCAAGCAAGAAATTGACCGAGAGCCACCCGAATACGCCCTCTTCCTGTCCAGAAATAACACCAGCCCCACGGCTCATGAGCGGGCTTGCTGCCAGGATAGCCTCTACCCTGTTAAGGAGAGCAGTCTGCTGGTCGGCAGGGAGAAGGCGCAGGCCAGCAGTTGCCTTTAGTGTTACTGAGGTGCACCGCTGAGAATGCGCTGGAATATGTCTGAGAGCATCCACGAGAAGTTCCTCAATTGTCTGTGCACCTGCATCCGCATTTGTAGCAAAACTCGACAGCCCTGGCATGGTCCGCTTGTAGTACTCTGACTGCAACTTTACAGCTGCAGAGCCTCGTGTAAAGGCGAAAACATGAACTCGACTGCCTGTACTGCCAGCGTCAAATACCACGTCGTAAACAGTTGTGGGCGATGGGCTGTCACAGCCTTCAAGAGTCCTGCTGCTACGAAAGATAGATACAAAAAAGAAAGTTATCAAAGTCAGCGCTACCGCTACAGCGGTGAGTCTCCTACGACGTGATTGGCTCACAGATAGAGTAGGAGAATAACTGGAGCGGTATTTCATATATCTAAACAATATGCTGAAATGGCAAGCTGTCAAAACACAAGTATATTAGTTTTTTTTTTCTTTTGTGCAGGTTGTATCTTCTAATTTATAGATGCTGTTTCATTCATAGAGTGCAAGAAGGAAGAAAATGGGCCGCAAATTTGTAGAAGAGCATCCTGTAACACTATAGTCATCGCTGAAGAGGAGACAGGGAGGGGGATGACTGTAATGTATATATCAAATAGCACCCCATTAGATTCCGAGAAGCATGCCTCACTGCGTTTCACATGCGTGTCTGCATTCTTTCTCGTTTGAAAGAGTTCAGAACAAAAATAAAACCTAAGCTCTTTCACGTGACGAGTACAACCGCAGGAGTGCAGAAAAGAATATGCATATATATACACTGATAAAAACAGAAAGGGTACTTCTTTTCTATTTTTCTTCTTCAGGATCCACTGCGACTGAGACCGCAGATATCTTTTTGAATGGTTGCCTAGCTCTCGAGAATCTAACGCCATTGCAATAATGGCTTCAGATTCCTTCCTCCCTTTTCGGTATTAAGTACGTTACATATATATATAAATATAAATATAAATGAATAAATAATATGCTGCTGTGCACCGAAAGCCCGACAAAAAAAAAAAAACTGTGTTTGCCAAAAGTAAAAATGAGCAAGCGCACTCAGTGATTATAGCATATCACATATCCTTCGCAACTTCAACGTAAAAGTTCTTTACAAACTCAACTGCCTCCTCTGGGGAATCAGTGAAGCACATCGAGTCAATTTCCGTTTGGGAAATAACACCGTAATCAGCCATAGCCTGCCAGTTGATGGCGGTCTTCCAGAAGTCCTTGCAGAATAGCACGACGGGGAGATTAGGGATCTTCTTGGTCTGCTTGAGGGTCATGAGTTCGAAAAGTTCATCCAAAGTACCAAAACCACCCGGTGCCACGATGATAGCGCGGCAGGAGTACATCATCCAGTACTTGCGCGTAAAGAAGTAGTGGAATTCAAATGCCAAATCATCAGAAACGTAGCCATTGAGACCCTTTTCAAAAGGCAGTGAGATCCCCATGCCAATCGTCTTTGCACCCTTGACACTGGCGGCGCCACGATTTGCGGCCTCCATAAACCCAGGTCCACCGCCTGTGGTCACCACAAGATCATGGCACTGCTCGCGCACGTCCCTGGCAGACTGCTCCTCGTTGATGTTCAACTTGAAGTAATCTGGCATTTTCTGGAAACTCTTGCTGATCAGGCCCTGCTCAGCCTCAGCAAACTGAGCCACAAGACGGGCCAGTGTTTCAGCGCTCTCCATCCATTCACACATCCACTCTGTCTTCTTGAGCCGCTCCACCTCAGACTGGGCCTTAGCCAGCATCGCTGCGTCGCCAGCAGCCGCACGCACCTTTTCCTCCAAGCCACTGAGTGTGTCCTCGTACTGCGCGCGTGTCATTGACCGTGCACTACCGAAAAAGAGAACAGTAGAACGAATGAAGTTTTTACGCAAGCGCTGTTGGGGCTCCTCAAACTCACACATGACACGAACAAGACGTCCTTCATGGCTGTAAATAAAGTTGTGGTTGTCGTAAGACTTTGTGGTCGGCTGCAACGCAATGCCGTGTTTGTCCTCATCCTTTTGGATGTAAGGAGTATTAAGTTCAAGGGCTTCGGGGGATGGCATGGTAGCTATCTTACTCCTGTATTCAGAAAAAAAATCAAAAAGAATAGAAATATGATATATGTATAGAGAGAGAGATCCCTATCAGCGATAGAAACGTAAAAAAAAAAAAAAATGAACAAACGAGATCATAAGTGACAAAAGCATAGCACATGAAAACACAAATAAGCAATTGGCAAAATGAAAAAGACTGCGCTGAGAAACGCAGCTTCAAGATCTAAGTTAATGTTGCGGCGCCACCCCCCCCCCCCNATCTAAGTTAATGTTGCGGCGCCCCCCCCCCCCCCCTCAAAAAAAAAAAAAACTTTACAAAGTCATTGCAAGTGTGCAGGAGTAAGTCTGTATTTAGTTTTCACGATGCCTTGAAGATAGTGAGTCAAGACAAAAGGAAAGCATATTAGTGTTGCTAACTGTTCGTTTATGCGCGAGACTTCACATGAACAACATGTGTGCATCAAAGCACATGCACACACATACACACTGGTAAATACAGACGTGCGTATAGTTACTGTTACTCATATCCTCCGCCTCAACCCTGACGTCTTCTTCTCCCTCCAGCGTCTACTTAGTGATGGTGCTACGTAACTTAGTCTGTGCGCTGGCAGACATACTAGTAATATAAGTGTCAACTACCATGCCGTGTGCCTAAGCATAAAATAAACATAGATATATATATAGATATATACACTTGTTTCAATACTTGTCTGTATAACAAATAATATTTTATCACTAACTACAAGAAACCAAGGTCCACGCTGAGAAGCACACGCGCATTCCCATTTCATCCCCCCCCCCTTCCCTTCCTTTTAATCACACTGCAATAAAACAGAAAAGCACAATCCACTGCACTAGGCTAAGCTAATACTTAAACACCTGGTCTTCCTTGTAACCCATCTCACGAAGCAAGCCAGTTAGTGGGCCCTGTTGCGGGGGCTTGCCCTGTTCAAATTGCTTGTCGCCGCAGATTGCCTGAAGCATGGGAGGTGGGCCACACACAAGAATCTTTGAGTTCTTCTCACCAGGCTTCGGCATGAAGGTAGAGATCATGGCGCTGTTAACGTAGCCAATGCCGCCTAACCAGCGATGTGGTACCTCGAGAAGCGTCAAGTACATGTTAAAGTTATTGTACGTCTTCTGCAGTTCCACAAGTTCGTTAGCCAAAAGAATGTCTCGGCGCTGGGTGTTCGCAAAGATAAGAGAGACATTTGTCTTATCCTTGGGGTTCTCAAGAATACTGCGGATCACTTGATACATGGGAGCAATGCCGGTACCGCCAGCGACCATGCCGACGTGCTTCCACATATTAGCCTTGTACGCAAACTTTTCAAACGGTCCCTTGACAAGTAGCTCCTCGCCAGGCTGCATCAGAAAGAGGTGGTTGCCCATTTTTCCCTTTGGATACTTTTTAACGACTAGCTCAAAGTGTCCCTTCGTCTGATTGGATGAGATGGGGGTGTATGGGCGTATCACGTCCTTGCCATCTGCGTCTGTGAGCTTGGTGACGATGCAGGAAGCCACTGGCATAGAAAACGGTGTGTCGGGGCTATCGAGGGCAAAAATAAAGCGCCGCGTATCGTGCGACTCGTAGCGCGAAGAAACAAGCTTAAATGGCTTAAACTCATCAGGTGAGAAAGTGCTGGCTGCCTGCTTGGCTGAGGCACACATCGCAAGACTGCGGTTGTGCTCAAAGGAGTTCCACATCGCACCACCTGTGACACCTAGTAGGGCAGCACAGGCTCCGGTAAGAAATCCAGGCATTTCAAGCAAATATGTGGCTATTTATATACGCTTGTATGATAGCAGAGTGTGGTGATATATATATATATATATATATATATATATATATGTTTACGCAAAAAAATATAAAATGAATGTGTACTATTTACTAGCTTCTGTGTGTGAGGAAGAGAAGAAAGAGAAAGCAAAAGCTTCTACTATGCTCCTATAAAAGCAACCTAAATGGGCAGTTCTCATATCGAACACAAGATAAACAAATTAAAAGAAATGTGAAGGCATGACTTGTTCGGTATAGACAACAATAAAAGTGGCAAAACGCCAGTAATTCGCAACTACGCGCCGACACCATTCTATGCACGTCCCCTCCGTGTGCTCCTACAACTGCACGTGAGTTTTTTTTTGAAAAAAAAAAGTGCTGAGCCCTGTGTTACCAAAAAAGCATTTTGTTGTTTTAAAATATATGGGTGTATATTTTGGCTGTAATATTAATAAAAGCAATGGTAGATAAATAGAAATAGAGCGTGTAAGTCAGCGAGGATACCTTTTCCTCCAAGCATACTGCAGAAATTGATCACTATCTTCTTCTCCCTCAACCGTCTCCTTTATGATAATTGTAACGCGGTTATGATTTCTTCTTTCTTTCTTGTCTTGAGAGTATGGAGAAGAAGAAAATAAAACGATTGTTTGGTGTGAAGAAAGTGGTGACTATGGCAACAGTAGCATTGCAGACAATCTTGTCCTCAGTAAGAAAGGAAAAGAAAGAAGTCTGCGCATCGCCAACCCACTGCTCCCTGTTGAAGCAAATCGCAGCGCAGCGACATGATGCCCACTTTAACGTACGCATAGTCACTCAGTCGTATAGTTGGCACCACATGAAAACAAACACCCCGTGTGTCTAGTAAAATACTTCTTCATTCACAGTGCATAATTTCAATGCACAAGCAAAGAGGGAGAAAAAAACAATAACAGTAGTTAAAAAAAAAAAAAAATTAAGCCCTACATCTTGTGTATATATGTGTAAATATATGCACTGTTGTCTTTTAGAAAGGTATACAAAAAGAAAAAGAAAAAAGAAGACGTTAAATACCACAAAGCAAACCAAACATAAATCTTTCCCCACAAGGAGTCCTTTGTATCCCGCGTTAAAGCACATACATTTCAAACACACACACACACACAAAGCTATATTGCTGTTGTTTTTCCTTTACCTTTCTCTATTCGTCTTTATAACCCCCCCCCCCTCATTTTCTTTCGTTTTCTTGAAGCTTGATTTAACATTAGTTAGTGAGAGTGCATCAAGGGGGGGGACGTGTTGTTGAACTTTCGTTTTCGCATATATTCGTTCCTTCTTTTCGATCGTCTATATTTGAAGTTATAGCAGGAATAAATCACGTCCCCCTCCTCCTTTCCATACAGTTCCACTTTTCTGGTAACAAATTAAAATAAACATAAATGAAACTGTGGAAAAATAATTAGAAAAAAATCACGCAATATATCATAAAGATACAAAGATGTATAAATGTACGGTAAGCAGATCGTATTACCTCGCCGGCTAGTCGCATCTCATCATGTTACCGGACGGAGAAACAGAGTAGAGAGAAAAGAGAAAAAGGAAAAGCGATCGAATATGTTGGCTATAGAATTCAATGCTCTATTGATGCTGGTTGTACAGCTGTAGAAAGAAGGAGTGGAAGAGGGAGGAAAAGAGAGCCAGCATTCATCACTACACATATATATATATAGGTAGATAGATTGATAAATGACAACCATCAATCTCTCTGTCTCTCTCCGTCTTTACGACAGGCACGTCAACATGCTGCGCCACGGGACCTCAGCATCGGCGACGCTATCGTGAAAAGCAACGTACGCACTGATAGTACCATCCTCTGGTGTCCCCAAGGAACGGATAAGATCCATCACGACGCTCTTGTCCACCATCTTCTGCGCACACCATCGGCCAAAAGTCTGGCGCAGTGGCTTAATACGTGTGCTCTTGCGTGGCGCATCCACAGTGCAGTTAAGTGCCTGCGTGAAGTGCATGATGACCTCCATGACAGCAGCGGCATCAATCACTGGCGACCGCTTCCGGCTTAAAATCTGTGTCACAACGTCGTCCACATCAGCGAAAGAGACGAGACTGTTACCACACTGCGATACCGTCGTACAAGCCAGCAAGGCACCCACGACCTTCATCACCTGCACCGCCTGTGCCACAAGGCTGTTGATCCCACATACCGGCGACAGCGCGAGCCTCACTGCCTCCTCTTTCCACGTGTTCTCAGTCGAGTCATCACGGATCTTCCAGAACAGGTGAAACTCAGGATCCTCGGCGACTTTCTGGAAAGCCAAGCACTGAGAGAGAGGATCGTAGTGGCAGGTGCTCGTGATGGAATCGCCAAGCGGGCTGTTGTGCAAGTGAGAAGTAGTTGGAGTGCGGCAGCGGGTTGGGGGAGTCCCCGGCATCTCGCTCTCCGTCCCGCTGCTGACGCTGAGAAAGTAGGGCAGAAGGCGGAAGCGGTTCATCACGGCGATGCGCAGGGCATCCTGTGGGGTGGCTGGGTCGGTAATGGTGTTCAGCAAATTCACTGAGATGTGGTGTGCACTCTTCGCTAGCGTCACCATCTGATCTGTGCCCTTGTCCGTGGTTAGCTCATGAAGCATCACGTTAAAGAGGCCTCCGTGCAGAAGCTCGCGCACGTTGTGAATATTCGGTAAGTCGGCCGTCTCGGGAGAGTAACAGTACAGAATCATGTGCGCAATATTGTCGAACATGCGTGGACACTGCACGTATTCGCCCTTCTCAATGTCAAAGCGAATCCACTCAAGTATGGCGGACTGCAGCTCGGCGGGGGTGATAGAATGACAGGAAGTAAGGATGTCAGAAAGTAAATTGGTGATTCGCTGTCTCTCTTCAAACAGTGAGGTGTTGGTAGATACTTGCCGCAGCCACCACGTGAGGCAGAGGATCTTGTTCTTGAGGCTCATGCTGTCAATGCACTTCACCACACCAGAGGCCTCCTCGGGAAGGTTGTAGCTGCGCATCAGCTGGCTCGCGAGCTGCTGGATATTCACCATCTCTGTGGCACCAGTGCTGGTACTGCGGCACTCACTGGGAGCAAGAGAGCCGGTGCTTGTGTTGGCCAAGTTGGGCGTCAGCGGAGAGAAGCGAGCGTCCAAGCGCGACGGGTTGAGAGGGGACGCGGGAGATACGCCGTGCTTGATGCTACTCTGGCGATTCACAGGTGAGGTGTGGTGACTGTTGAGTTGGTTGCTGTTAATATTGTTAGAATTTGCGTCCTTAGAATAAAAGCCGGAACCGTCGTTGACAGAAGTGGGAGTGAAAAGGTTGGAGGTGTTGCTATTGGCTTTGATGCTGCTGTTCAGCGCATTCGCTGCACCGCTGCCGTTTTGGTCGCGTGCTGAAGATGCAATGGGGCCCCTCGGAGGCGGAGGCTGTTGGAGAGGCTTGCCATTTCCATTGCGGAGAGTAGAGCCGTGAGTGGCTGTGCTTGGATAGCTGCCGCTGCTGAAGCTCGCGCCGTTTGAACTCCGGTCCTCGCGCGATACACCGGGGGAGGAGAGGAGAGCTGAGCTGGAGGGAGTGAGCTGCTTGTTGGAGGAATAAGGCAACCGTTGATTGCCTAGCAGAGAGTCCGCTGCACGCTGGACACGTTCATCGTGAATCCAGTGGTTCTTGCGGTTGAGATCGCCGAGGTCCATCATGAGGAAGTGAATACGCTTCTTAGGATGCGACAGTTCAATGCACTTGGCAATACCGAGATACTGCGTAAGCACATTGGGTTTGATATTCTTGAAAATATCAGCGACAGTTTTCACAAGCATGATGAATACCTCAAAGACGTACTCCTCTTTCGCTGTGGGGTTCTGTAGATCGTACTCGCCGACGAGTAGATGGAGAATGTCTTCGATAACGCGGTCAGTAACAAGCGCCATCTTGAATAGCTCTCCCACAAACTTGATGTTTCCAACGAGGCGGTCCTTCATACGCTTGCGCTTCAGCTCAATTTCCTCCTCATCCAAGGGGGTACCCGTGGTGCGGTCCACCTTCTCATCAGGGCTCAGCTCAATAGGACGGCGAAACTGCTCCTGACACGTCATCACCAGCTCGTGACGCATGCGATTGCACAGGAGACGCTCGCGCAGCTCACTCTCCAAGCCGCGCTCGTTCTCCTTCATGGTGCACAGCTCGCGCACAAGCTCCGAGTAGAGCGCGCTGTACTCCGGCTCCTGCACGGCCTTGTCAAAGAACACCTTCACCACCTCCTGCAGCTCAACATCGTCTGTCTGACGCAGCGGTAGCTCAAGTAGTTCAAGGAGTAGCTCGTTATACTTCTGCGGTGTGATGCGGCTGAGAATAGACATTACCTTGTGGTGTATCTGGCGTGCTGGCTTGGCACGTGACTTGGTGGTAAGGCCCGAGCCCAAGGCGCCGCGTGTCACGCCATCCTCAGACCGGATCACCTCGTTCATAGAGAGCTGCAAGTGTGTGGGGACCTTCAACGAGAGTACCTCGAGGTACTGGCGCACGCACCACACCAACACCCCGTGCGGGGTATGTGAGGCATCCTTGCGGACGGAGATAAACATGTCCAGAGGATACACACGCTCAGTCGTGGCCTCCGCGCTGAAGGTGTGAGAAAATGCCTGAATTGTGGTTGAAAGAGGTGAGAAGGGAAAAAGAACACTACTTTGCGGAGAGTTGACAGAGCCCTCCATTGACATGTCAGTCAGCATGGGGGGTAGAGTGGTCTTGATCTTGGGACGCTGCTCTGGTGCCTCGCCAAGAGCAGGAGGTGGCGCTAGAACTGGCGCTGCCAGCGCCAGCGGCTTCTCCTCACGAGCGGCAGGATACCATGGCCTTGCGGTGGCGGTGAGAGTTTTCTTCTGAGGAGGTAGTGCCTTCGCAAACTTGGGTGGGCGGAAGATAGAGTGGCGCCGCTTCTCTCGGCCGATAAGCGTCAAAGAACTGTGCTGATCTGCAAGCATGATGAACGCTTAGGCCTGTTAGATATCTGTGATGAAAGAAGTGCACAGAGTGTTTACTTAACAGGAAACAAAACAATTTGATTGTTAATAATAATAATAACAGGTACAATAGTGATGTAAGGGGAAAAACCCCCTAGTGAATGTGTATACTACCGACTGCTGTTCCCTTTTTTTTTGATGTAAGAAGAAAGCGCATGAGAAAAAAATGAGATACATAAAAAATTAGAGAATACAATCGTTTTGCATTGAGGAGAACGAAAAACTGAAAAAAAAAAAAATGTACACCCGCGTGCCTGCCTCCGTCCAATACTTTTACATGCAGAAAAGAACTTTTGTTACAACTATTATTGGTTGCATCGAAGAAACTTGTCAATATACAATTCCTTTCACCTACCAGTGGTCAGAAGGAGGAGGGGGGAAGGAAGAAAGAAAGAGAAAAGAAGAATACACTTTGACGCAGCGTAAATGAAAGAAGCGGCTGGCGTCGCAGCACTGCCAGTCAATGCTGTAGTGTTGTGCGCACATACTTCCTTCCTATTTTTTTCTCTCTCCTTCTTCGTTCATATGGTGCATCACTCATCAATATCACTTGCGACGTCGTGCTCCGCGCTCTCTTCAATGGAAAGTGCCAAAGGATTTGCCTCCGAGTCGCACACAAGAGCCACAGCACGATCCCGCACCGCAGCAAGCGACTCACGTAACGCAGCGTAGGGATCTAAGGCACCAGGCGCGGTTGTAAGACCAACACCGCGTAAAGCCGCTCGACCGTTCTCCTCGCGTGCCTCAGTAAGCATACGCTGTATCTCCTCCTCAGATAGTTCCCCGAGACGGTCATACAGAGAAGCGTCTCGCCCCACCTCACGCTCTTGAGCCCACGAAGGTCGCAGCTGCAGCAGATCCGCTGGTATGTCCACGTCAGGTTCAAGCGCCATCTTCTCGGCCTCTCCGTGCAAGTCCACCAAACGTGCGTTGATTTGCCGCAGTCTCTTCTCTCGTTTCGCCGCTGCGGCAGCCTCACGCATATACGCATTGCCCAACCGATGAGCTGTACTGCCAGACAAAGCTGTTGTCGCCTCCGCGCCATCACTCTCAGTGCCACCCAGTGACACCTCCGGCACTGAAAACCCACGCACAGTGCGCAAGAGCGCAAGCGAGGCGTCAATTTCCGCCAGTCTAGTGGTTTGTGTGTCTGAGCAATGATAGGGTGTTTTCTCTGCAAGTGTCGCTCTCCAGTCCTGTGACAGCAGGGCTGACAGACGCTGCTCCTCCGCCTGGGATAGCTCTCTGAAAGTGCGCGGTGAGATAGATGGGGGCTTGTTTGTCACCAGGCGCTTCTTATCTCGTGCATGTAAGCGAGAAGAAGAAACTGTCTGCTGCGCACCCTCCACGTCCACTCCCCCTTGCATCAGTGGCTTGCTGGGTTGGTTAGCATTTTTAAGCCTACCGGAACATACAGGCGGTGGAGGGAGGCGGCGCACGTGGCGCTGCTGCGGTTGGGGGCGGGTGGGTTTTGGGCGTGGTGTTGTGCCAAGCACAGAGCGACGGGGAAGAGATTGGGCTGCAGGCTTCGTGGCAGTCGCAGGCTTCCCTGCCTCTTCTGTATTGTTCTCGTGCGCAAGTGTGTCTGCATCCACGTCAACTAGCTGCAGTTGATCGTCCTCCTTGGGCACAACAGGCGTCTCGCTTCTAACAGCACTATCACCATCATCACTAGTGGCATCGCTGTCCTCACCAATGGGCACCAACACGTTGCCATCCTCACCAAGGCGGATGCGATAGTTGCGGCCATCCTCGTCCACAGCAGTAATAAATGTGTCAATCTCTCTCTGCAGATCTAATATATTCGCCTCTAAGTCTGCCGCCGCAGAGGGGCGTGTTACCGTGTTTCCTTCCCCACGCCGACTACCTTCACGAGATGGAGAACTTGAGGGACGCACGTATTTGTGAAACAAGGAGGAGTTCTCCTCCAAGAACTGAAGCACCTCAGGATCTCGAATACGCTCAATGTCCGATTTAGAAAACTCTACATGAGACCCTCCCTTCACGATGGCAATGTTGTGCTTCAAAAACTGCTCGGCGCGTGCGATGGAGGAAAGAGACATGGAGGCACCAAGCAGTTGTGACGCCTCCTCTGCAAGGTCCACTGCTGAAGAGGATGATGAAGACGAGAGATTCACGCCGTTGTCAACCATGCGAGAGGCCATCACGTCAAGTAAAACTTTAGAAGGGCGTTCGCCGAACGGGCTGCCGTCCGCTTCCGAGTCGCTACTGCCTGCTGACGCGCTCATCTCTCGTACATTCAAGGACTAGATATATATATTATAAAAAGTGTCTAAGCGGCTCACTGCTAGCAAGTACACGAATATAATTCTCCTTCTAAATGCGTCGTTGTGTTATAGCAAATATATATATATGTGTGTAAGAAGTTGTATGTATGAATAGATAACTAATCAAGATAAATATTGAACCCTTTTGGATGCGGAGTCTAATAATGATAACAACAATAATAACAATGTTAACCAAGCATATACAAAAAAGGAAAGAGAAAAGTCGATATCCGCGCAAAGGCAAAGCGGAAAAGGTTGCCCGGCGTACACGAAATGATGCAGCTAGTGAGTATTAGACGCCCAAGAATTTCATCTTGCGCCGTGCAATAAAAGGGAAAAAAAAAAAGGAATACAAAAAGCAATCCTTTATCCCATCTTTTCTTTATCAACAGACAGATTACTCAAGCACACATACACGTACACGCACATGCACCAAGTAACCAACTCCAAAATCGCGCACATCACAGCACGACAACACCAACACTAACAAGAAGAAACACTGCGTCAATGCCCAAGCACTAGTCACTACAAAAACAAACTGTAAAGCAAAAATAAATAGAGCAGCAAAGTATGGAAGAAAGCGCGTGCACACAAGAGACGTTGGTGCATAAAGTGTCTTTCACTCCTTTGTGAGCTCTATGAAAGGGGATGCCCCTGAGTACCAATCTGCGCTGCCTGTTCTGTCAGTCGCAACCTCCTGCATCTGCTTCACACTGTCGTTCAGAGAATCTTTCACGTCCACGCGGTACGTGCCAGCGCTTGTCGCTGTCTCGCCGGCCTCCGCAAGCAAATCCGCAAGTGCGTTCGCTGAGAGTGCCTCGCCCGTGCTACCTGTCTTGGTAGCAGCACCACCTGCAGATGGTGCTTGAGATGTCACACGCGACACAGAAGCGGTGAAGGAGTCGCCGTGGTGGGCAACCTCGCGCTGTCCTGTTGCGAGCATTGTGGCCTGGTGGGGTGTCAGCTGATCCCGCTGGAGCTGTGTGAGTACCTTCATTACTACCGTGGCCTCACGCATCGTAATGAACTTGCCAGACAGCTTTGCCTCCTCGGCCTGGATAGCAGCCACCCGCTTCTTGGCTGTTAACTCGTCGTAGAACACTTGCAACACCTTCTTGATAGCCACGTCATGCGGGATGCCATTGCGCTTCAGAGCGTAGTACTCTTTTTCCATCCGGTCTAACGGCTTTCGAATCCAAAAAATGTTGTAGTATCGCATGCCTTCAGAGGCCACGAGACGACTCTTGCGTGCAATCTCGTCACGCACAGCGATGCGCTCGGCGCTAAGGTGGTCAGTGGAGTCCTGCGTAGGTTCGCTTTCTACTTGAGGGTTAAGCGTACGCTCCTGCTGAAAGTTCTGGTTGATCGGTGGGAACATACAAAAGTGATTATACCAGTCTGGTGGGATATAAAAGCCGGTGCCCACAAGTCTGCCCATGCGCTTCATGTGTTCCCAAGGCTCATACCTCTCGTTCCAGATATCATAACGAGGTGCCACGCCCATGTTCTTGGGCATTTTGTACAGTTGACATGTTGAGCGCCTCATCCTAGAAAGCGGGATGGTGTTGCTAGTGCGAAGTGCTAAACCTCAACCTTGTGCCCAATGGTAAAAAGCACTGTGCCCAGTAGAAAAAATAAAAATTGGAAGCAGAACAGTAAAAAATAAATTTGAACGCTTTGGTGCAAACACGTTCATAGAGACAGTGTCATACTGCTACGAGTGCGACTATTCCTCTCCACATATAAAACTCTCATATATAAAAGTATGCATGTTACTGTACGTGTTAGTGTGAGCTACAACTAATAATAAACAAAAAAAAGGGGGTATATATAGTGGGGGCGTGATCTAACAAAAATTAAAGCTGCTCTCTCCCTCTCTCTCATTTATTCTCAGATACCCCCTGACATGATTAAGAGTAGACGCTCTTCTCCCTTGAAGTCGTAGCAATACGCCCTTCTCACTCGCTGCAAGCAACCTGAAGCAAGCTGAAAGAATTGCCGCACTGAAATGAGTATTGTATCATGCACATAGCAACTAGCAAGCCAGAAGCTGTATACGTGCATGCGCACATCTCCTGCATTGCCACGCCTCGCTCACTTACCATTTCCAACGTAGATAGTGATTGCACAACGCATAGCGCCTTGCAACTGCACCCACCCACCACCGCCTCTATCCACCTTTCGTCTACCCACTTCTCTCTCTCTCTCTTTCCTTTCGCTCTTCATACGCTCCATCTCCTACTGGCTCTAAAGAGAAGCGCACCACACAATGCGTCTGACTCATCAGACATCTAAGTAATATAAATATGAACGGTAACCACTCGGAGAAAAAAAAAAAAAACGACATCCCTTCAAACGGCGTCGCGCGCGTGCCTTACAAAAGAAATTTGTTAATATCAACCTTCTTGAGCATGCCTTCAACAGCCTTCTTCACGTACGCCGCATCAATAACAAACTTCTCGCCCTTCTTCTCAGGGCCCTCAAAGCTGATTTCCTCCACTACCTTCTCCGTAATAGTGATGAGGCGGCGGGCGCCAATGTTTTGAATGGTTGAGTTGATGTAGGCCGCCATGGCTGCGATTTCTAAGAGTGCGTCATCGGTGAACTCAAGCTCGACCCCCTCCGTCGCCATCATGGCGTTGTGCTGCGCGATGAGGTTAAACTTTGGCTCCGTGATGATGCGGTAGAAATCGTTCTTGGTGAGGGGCTGCAGCTCAACACGAATAGGCAGTCGGCCCTGGAGCTCGGCTAGCATGTCAGACGGCTTCACGCTGTGGAAGGCGCCGGAGCAAATAAAAAGAATCTTGTCCGTCTTGATCTGAACGTTGAACTTTGTAGAAACAGTGGTGCCCTCGACAAGAGGAAGCAGATCCTGCTGCACGCCTTCCGCGGAGGCCTGATGCCCCTTATACCCGCCAGCAGCGGTCACAATCTTATCAATCTCATCAATGACGACGATGCCATCCTCCTCGCAAGCGCGCAACGCCTCGGCAGACACGTCTTCCGTGTCCATCATCTTGTCGAGCTCCTCTTGCAAAACGGCTGGGAAGGCGTCCTTAATCTTCATGACTTTCTTCACTGTCTGCTGTCTCTGCCCACCGCCCATCATAGAAGGGAGGTCAATCGCAACAAAGACGCCTTCGCCAGAGAGGGACTTGGGCTTCTCCTTCTTCTCGATTAGATCAATCATTACTTCAATATCGTCCAAGGCACCACTGCGCAGGTGCTCTCTAAAGCCGTCAGATACACCCGCAAGAGCAGTAAGGATGCGGTCCTCAGCCTTGACCTTCGCCTCCTCTTCGTGCTGCTTACGGATGTTCTGCTTTGTCTGGGAGAGAGACGCCTTGTAGAGGTCCTCAATGATACTCTCCACATCACGGCCGTGGAAGCCCACCTCAGTGAACTTGGTTGCCTCCACCTTCACGAATGGCGCATCGACCAGCTTCGCTAAGCGCCTCGCAATTTCAGTCTTACCGACACCAGTGGGGCCTATCATGAGAATATTTTTAGGCGCAATTTCCTCTCGTATGTCAGCAGCTACCTGATGCCTTCTCCAACGGTTGCGCAGAGCCACCGCCACGGCCTTCTTGGCGTCATTCTGCCCCACAATGTAGCGGTCCAGCTCCTTCATCAGCTCTCGTGGCTTCATGTCACGCACGTGGGTCTTGGCACCAGGGTCAGCAGGTGCAGCTGGGGGAGCAGGAGCTGCAGCAGCAGCGGCCGCCGCACACCAGCGTGCTGTCACACGAAGGGGGAGAGCGCAGTCGCGTTTCAGAACTCTGCGCATAAGTTGATCGTGCTGACGTTGTTATGGACCAAAGAGCTTTCACCTGCGAAAAGATGTAATAGCTAAGGAAAAAAAAAAACCGTGGGCAGCTATGTACTTAGTGAAATAAATATTGCCAAGTTAAGAGCAAAAGGCAACCGATCCGACTATCGGCAACTCTAAAGCAAGTATTTAGAAGCGCTAAAGCAAAGGGAGAGAGCAACAATAAATAGGCAAGTACAACGCGGTACCAACGCAAAAACTTAATAAAGAAAAAAATATACTTCTTCCACTACTCTTTGTGTGTGTGAGAGAGAAAGTGTTAAAACACACGAGTGTGCATGCAGTAAAGAAGAGAAGAAAGGAAAAAAAAAGCAGAACGAAAGTAAGAAATAAAATGAAAAAAAATACGGAAATTGTTGATAAAAGAAGAGGAAGATGGAGGTCACAGCAGAAGGAAAAAATTTCTTCTATAGTAGCTAGGATAGTAACACCCTTTTTGTTTTGCTCTTATTCTGCTGAGTTCAGGTAAATAAAAAGGTCAGAAAAGAACAAAGGAAAAACTGGTCGTGCACGCGCACGTGCGCCACACGAGCCTCAACAACAATAGTAAACAAAGATATAAACAACCGATAACGTGGGATGTTAAGAGATGTACAACGAAAAGGAAAAGCAAAAGGCAAGTGAAGTGTTTGCTCTTTCACTTCTTTTTCTTGTCCTTCACACCTTATTGCTAAACAAGAGGTGTTGCTTCTTGCGCTTAAGTGGTGCCATGGAACGAACTTTGTGGTAGGCGCGTAGTGTACTAGAGGCGAGAGCCCACCACTTGCGGCGCAGCACCATCGCGCCGTAGGTTTCGCGGGAGCTGACCCCCAACTGCTGTTGAAGCACGTTAAAGTACGCGGCGGAGTGAAGGCCTAGGCCCGTTGAACTATACAAGTCAGTTAACTGCGAATTCCTCTCAATCAGCGCAGTCTCTGCTTCCCTCAAAGCCTGTGGAGTAGACGGCAGCTTCACACGCTCTGTGAAAGCGTAGGCCACAAAACGTGACTGTGCCTCCATAAGCAGTAGAGGCGGCAGCATCTCCTTCTGCATACCCACAAAGGCAAGGGAAGGATTGGCTGTCCACATCGTGCCAAGATACAGTCCCTTTGTGTCCGCAGCCTGTACACTACCTTCCTTGCTCGCCTGTGATGTGGCAGACGACAGCAACGGCCGAGTACCCTCCAGAACAACCCGCAGGTCCGAATGAAGAAACGGGTAGCGCTGTGTGTAGCCTGTCGCACAGATAACTGCATCTACAGAATTCACAAAGATACCCTTGTCGACGTCCCCAGCGTTCACAGCGTGACTGGCGCGTTCCCCGCTCAAGGCACGATGGCGTGCCTCTTCCACCATATCCTCCACATGCACCGTCGCAGTTGGATCTGAGGCGAACAGGATACCTTTGCCCTCCGAACCCTTCGGGTACCCCACGCGCGGCACGTGGTTCAACTGCAAAGTGCGATACCGCAGCCAACGACGAATGAGCTCGTTTGTTCGGTGTGCGCCACGCTGCTGTCCAGGCGCCAGCCTAGCTACTGCATCTACCATAGTTGTTGCCCAGTCCGCAGCCGGCAATGTTCCCAGTGATGCATGCTCCCCAGTCTTCTTGGAGGCTTTCCCTGTCACCGTGGTGGGGCTACTAGGGGGGAAAGTTGGATAGTACTGCCTCCCATCTTCAAATGAAAGCCCCTGGCCCAGTGTCGTGCTGTGGTATACGTCAGCCCCGCATCTTTGCAGTTCGCTGCAGTAGTCATACGCTGACACGCCATCTCCTAGCACCACCACTCGCTTCCCATTGAAGAAACGAAAGTCCTTCACATGCGCCGCGTGGTATATATCGCCGCCTGCTGCTAGAAACGCAGAGAGTATCGATCCCTTGAGATCCTCAGGAAGACGTGGCTGCTGTGTTTGCCCAGTGCACACGCACACTTTGTCAAAGGACCACTCCATCACATCTCCATTCACAATGTTGATGGTGATTAGCTTCCACATTCCATCCTTGTCGTCCATACGCACTGACTCGACCTTTGTGTTGAAACGCGTGAGGCCCAGCACCCCCTTGCGCTGCGCGTATGTGTCGAGGTAGTGCTGCATGGAAGTATGGTGCGGAAACTGGGGGACGGTAAAGTCAAAGCGCACATCGCTGAAGGACATCAAGTCCTTGGGAAGAACACAGCGCATGGTTGGATACACAGGGGATACCGCACCACGATCAGAGAAGAGGTCGCGGCTGTTGAAACTCCAGATGCCACCTGGTTTAGCCTCCAGCTCAAAGCAGGTCACCATCAGCCCACTCTGACGTAGCACTGTGGAAGCCACCATGCCGGCTGGGCCGCAGCCAATGACAGCGCATGACTGCATTATGTGATTTATATTTATATATATGTGTGAATGGGCTTTGTGGAGTACTTCACCTAATGAATGCTCAGCACTCAAGAAGAACGCGAAAATTTAAAAAAAAAAAGAGAAGTCGCGCCACGCACTTTCTAGTAACACACGTTTCCACCTCTTTAGAGCAGAGCATGTACGTGACCGAGACGGAAGGAACAAACAAGTTAAATGAAGGAGAGAGAGAGAGAGACAGTGAGAAAGAAGAAAGTGGTAACAGTGAGAGCAACTATATATATATACACTCGACGGGACAGCAGTAACCTCATATCATCAGTCAAAATGTATATACACATGTGCGCATCAGGTTGGTGAATGAATAAGCTTCAAACGCATAAATGCTTTGTAGGTAATCCATGCTGCTTGTCGTTTATTTTTTGCTTTTCCGTGCACGCATGTATATAGAAGAGAAAAATAAAAGCAATAATCAACGCCATAAATACAATGCCAACTACGTAATTTACATCATTCAAAAGCATCTCTCGCCAGAAAGAGAAAATGAAAAATAAAAAAAGGATAGAAGAGAAGCATGATTCGCAAAGTAGTACGTCAGTTTCCCTGCTGCCTCATCGCCTGTCATTGAGGACTTCGCTATCCACGTCGAAGTACGCACCGACGCCGCAAAACTCACGCTGGTTCAATGCGGATGCCTCTGCGTACAACGCACCCGTTACCCCAATCAGCCGGCGCATAGTCGCATAACGTTCCTCCAGCACAGAAGGCTGAGGCTGGATGTAGCTGCTGCTGTCCTTAAAGCAGAACTTCTTCACTTCCATGCCAGTCACAAAGGGCACAAACATGCAAGCGTCACGAAGCTTCTCAAGCAACGTGCTACGCTCCCGCTCCTCTTCGGTAGGCCCTGATGGCTCTCCGTTTCTCCGTCTTCCGCTTGCAGACCCCTTCGTCGGCAAGGGGATAATAGGTGGGGTAGGAGGCCGTCTCTTCTTCGCCTGCAGCGCGAGTTTCTCGCGGAACCTTAGCCCATTCTTGTCCGGTGCTGCATACAGCACCCACACCTCCGCATTCTCGCCGGCATGAAGCGCGGCCTCACCAGCATATGTGGCGGTCTCAGAATCGAAGGACAGGAAGCAGAGCAGCTCCCTTCCGTACGCAGGGAAAGAGGAAGAAGTGGGCGGAGGAGAGCCAGCACCGCCCTCTCCTTCGCCATCCCGCTGCTGCGCAGTAGCACTGACCACCGCCACAGCCGCTACGTTGCTACACGATGGCATGACAACAAAGCGCCGCACACCGACAGGCACCTGTGCAGACAATGGGCTCATGAGGCGGCATATCGAGGGAGATAAATGCTGCCGAGGCAGGTGAGCATTAGCGTTGGGCACAAAGTTCACCATTACTTGATAAAAGACGATGGGAACGTAAGGGTCCTGGGAAATGTCAGGGCTATACGGATCTGTGCGTATCTTGCGTGCGCCGATGACGACGGAATAGAAGCCGCACTGGGGCACCATCACCGTGAAAGTCTCCAGCTGAGTGCTCTCTTCCCGCTGGTGCCAGGTCCAGTGCGGGTCCAACGGTGACACACCGGAAAAATCCTCTGGTAAGTCTATTAAGGTGCCAGAGTACACCGCGCAGCACAACTCGGTGTCTGCAGGGCTCTCGTTCTTGAGGGTAATGTAGAAGGGCGTGCTGCGAGCAGAGAAGCTGCTCTTCCGGCGCTGGGATACAAGACTAACAGAAAAACGAAAGCTATCGTGTGCCAAGCGTGGTGCTACCTCCCAAGACATGCGACTCGGCAACCGCGTCAACAGTGCGTGGCGCGGCTCTTGTGGGTAGTGTGTAAAGTAAAAATGCATTGGGTTGCACATGAAGTAGAACTCCTCTACAGCCCGACGGCGTACTGAGAGACGGGGTGGCTTGTCGACACACATCACCTCCACCCCGGCAGGCAATTCATCCTGTGGAGGTGGAACTGCAGCAACGGAGACAGTTTCCTTTTTGCTCTTACCTCCAGCAGCAGCTGCGGCTGAAGCTGACGTCGCAGCAGCACCAGCAGTTGATGCTAATGCCGGCGTCACATCCGCAGCATCTGCAGGTATCACTGGTGCCCGCAGTGGCCCTGCATACACGGAGGCTGCAATGTCGACAAGGTAACTCTTGCCCTCTACGCACACAACGTTCCAGTACCACTCAAAGGACTCCTCAGTAGCAATACCTTTGAGGTAGCCTGCCACTACCGAGCCGGGCCCCAGACCTGCACAATCCAACATCCTCGAGTACAGCAAGGCCACCTGGCGCGGCGTCACTCGTCGTGTCCCTAGTGCGTCCACAATAGGGTCCGCTGGCACCTCGACCGCTGCTTGCTCCCCCGCCAACTGTTGGTGCTGCTGCTGCTGCGCAGTGCGTACGTCCTTTTTCGAGCCGTCACGCTTCCGGTCACCCTTTGCAGCTGCTGCAGAGGCCTTCCCACCCCCTTTGCTGCCGTTTGCTGCCGCTCCGCCAGCACCATCCGCCCCAGCCTCCATGCGCATTCTCGCCTCCGCAATGGCGTCACGCTCAAGTATGACGGTGAAGTGTGTGCAGATCCACATGTACAGGCAGCGTGCTTTCATCATAGCGCACTGCGACCGGGTCTGTCTCCATGTCACCTGCTGGAAAGGAGCCACCACACGCGCGGTGACTTCGACCACATCAGTGAGGCCAGCGAGAGACCCAACAGCATGGCAATGGGCGTCAGCAGCGTTACGGCCAGCCTCCGCGCATCCCCACCCCGCATCCTCGCATGTGATGTCCTGTTGATCCGCACCACTCGTTCGCTTTGCTTGATTCTTTGGTGCTTTATCAGTGGCGGCTTCATGTTGGGTATCACGGGAGTGGCCAGCTCCAGACTGTATTGCGGCTGCTGCCTCCGTCCTCGTCTGGGACTCACGCTCAATGGAGAAGCCGAAGTGTCGCACGTAGTCGCCATATCGGGACAGTTGCACCTCTGCGACACTAGGACTTGGAGCGGTTGCGGTGTACTCCTGAAACAAAGCCGCGCCAAACTTCAGAAGAGGCGTTACTGCATCCATAGCAGTGCTTGACGCAGCGGGCTGAGACTTGCCCGCTGCCGACTTTCGAGAGACCATTTTCATAGCGCCTCACTAAGTATTTAAATAAATATGTAATACCTCTCTCTCTCTAAAAGCACAAGTGCAATTATAAACGTTCAATATACGTTGGAATGTAAGGCTATAGCTCCACCAGGTAGTCCTTTCGCTACTTCCTTTCGATACACGAATATATATTTCACTGGATGCGATCCAGTGATAGTGTGTGTGTGTGCTAGAGACTCACCAGTACAAGACAAAGAAAAAAGATTAAAGTGGTGGGTGAAAAAGAGGGAGTGCATGTGTGTGTGTGTGTGTGTGTGTGTGTGTGTGGTATACAGTGAAAGGACGCCACATATCAAGAAAAACAGTCATGTCATATCTTTAATAGGGAGTGCATAGTGCTTTAGTTCTTCCTTTTTTTCATCAAAAACTTTTCGGAAAACATCTTTGCTTTGTGTGCCTCAAAAAAAAAAAAAAAAATCACGCTTCTACCAACAAACACATACAAAGAGTAAGAAATCACCGCGCACAACCAAGAACAAAGAGAAACGACTACCCAAAGCATATAAAACAAACACATACATATTTAGATAGATGCATCTTGATGCGGAAGCAGCAGACAGCAATATCTATTTGCAGTAAAGCTCAGGTGGAACTTTCGCCTTCGTCATATACACTTATTTTGATTATTACCTTCCTCCTCCCTCCCCCCCCCAGCTTCCTTAACGGGAAGGCTGTTCTTCAGTTCAGCGTTCTATCGCTGCTTGAAAAAAAAGGTGGGAGAAAAAAAACATTTAAAACGCGGTACCTCAAAAAAAAAAGGAGGATACTGGCAAAAACCAACCTGAGGCAGTTGGTTCCAAAACAAAGTCTATGTATCTATATGCTTTCCTGCAACTATTGTGACCGCACCACACAAATTCGTTTCCTAGTCTCCCCTCCCCCCTCCTTTCATCTCCTGAAATACACACGCATACAGGATGCCACACCTCAGTGTGCTTACAAGGGAGGCAGTAACAATCAGCCTGTGTTACAATCAATAAAAAGCACAGCATAGCCTCTTCCGAGAAAAAAAAAAAACTTGCATTGCAGGTGTTTAAAAAAGAGAGAAAGAAAGAAAAGGAAAAGGAAAAGGGAGCGCATGCCTGAGCCGCAGCTTCACTCCCAGAACCGCTTTGCACAGCACTCCCACACACAGCAACACACATATACACGTTATGGTTCTCCAACCTGCTTTCTCTCGTTCTCCTCACTTCAGTATTATTATTATTTTAAAAATAATAATAAATCAAAGAAGAATGGGGAAGAAAAAGGTGTGAGACCAAATAAGAGAGTATCCACCGTTACCCTCTCTACTCCCAAGCTCACTCATGCACGCTTACTTGCTAGGAAGCACAGCAGCATCGATGATCTCCGGAGACGGGAGCACTTCCGTATGTTTTCTATGACGCATCTGCGCATACGTGAACATCATCAGCTCGAACGAGTAAATCTGTGTTGCTTTGCTGATCACGCTGCGTAGCAACTGCGGGGCAAGACCCTTGTAGAACCCTAAGAAGCCATCTGAATTGTAGACATGAGCCACAGTTGGCCAGAAACGTGTGTAGTCGTGCTTCCCTGTCACCTTGTTCACAGTGCGAAGATGGTTCATGACGACATTATAAGGGTACGCAATGCTGGTTGCCGTGAGCTTGGCGACCATCGTCAGCGACACCATCATCGCCGACGCCCAGAAGAAGCTGCGGTCTGCAAAGCCGCCCTCATGAGTGATGCGCTTGAGCAGCTCATACACCGTCCAGAAGAGACCTTCCTCCACAAAGCGACCTGCAATGTTGGTCACTGTGCCACGGTAGAAGCCCCGCACACCATCACGCCGCATCACGTCGCAAAACACATCGCGGATTGTGAGCTTGTCATCTACCTGTACGCGCGTGCGCACCAGAAAGAGCGGGGCGAGCGTGAGGTTGGTGGTACTAACTGCACCGAACGCACAGAGCATTGGTCGTATCTCCTCATTAACGCCAAGGTCCGTGAGCTCGTTCTTGAGGAAGCGGTATGTGGGTAAATACACGGCGTTCGACGGCATAGACGCCATGATGTTCGCTCCGAGACCGCGGCTAAAGGCATGAAATAAACCTTCGTCGAAGAGTTCCTTAGAAGTCGTCAAGAGACTCTTGTGTGTCTTTCCAGTAGCAGAGCGGCCTGCAGACAGCCGCACACGGATAGTGTCGAGTGGGTTCGTGACGCACGTCGAGCACACCCCTGCGAAGGCTCCAGCAAAAACAGATGCAAAGTTATCGCGTCCATCCTTCGCAGAGACAGTCATCGCGTGTGTGTATGTATGTGTGTATGTATGATAATGTGAAAAACTGTTCTACGCAAGTATATATATACATATATATATATATATATATATATGATGCGTAGAGCAAAAGGAACCTATATTCCAAAGTCGCACGTTTTTTTTTTTTTTTTTCACTAGCGATATCACCAAGTGAGCAGCAAGTAGGGAGTAGAAGAAGCAACAAGTTTAGAGATGAACATATACCCCACTGTGTAGGGGACTCGCTGAATCCTTAGCATTCATTCCTTTTCTACTGGACTGATATATTTATTGTTGTTTTGAGTGCATACTGGTGTTTGCAATACTGATCTGGTTGTGCGCATATGCTAGTTGCACTAACAACTGTGGTATTCACAACCAAGTAAAAAAAAAAAAAAAAAAATCATTCATCTTTCTTTTTCAGTGTGCGTTGTTGATTTTTTTTACTATTTTTATTATTAGGAGAAGAAAACTTCCACAAACGGCTCATTTAAACAAAAAAAATACTTAAGCGAATCATTCAAGTTAAAGAAAAGAATATTGAATCAGATAGGAAAATCCCAAAAGTCGTCCGCCGGGTATATGAACAAGTAGAGAAGAAAGAAGCAAGACACACCTCACTTTTTTTGTTTGTGTGTGTGCTATACCTCTGCGTATCAGTGACGTGGCATCAGTTCCTCAAAGAGAGCCCCCTCGCCCCCTCTCCCTCTCCTCCCCGCCCAAGCGCACACACAAGAAGAAATAGATTAGTGTTTCTTGACCCTCTTGCGGTGACGACTCTTTTTGTTAGACACCTTGCCATCACCGTGCTTGAACGGAGTGCGGCCCTTCTCCTCGCGCTGTGCCGCCCTGCGATCGCGGATGGACTCCCTGACCTTCTTCTTCTTCAGTTTCTTCACCAAGCCTGCCTGGATCTTCTTCTCCGACTTCTTGCGTTGCTCCTTGGCCTTGGCCTTCACCTTTTCAGCCTCCTGTGCCTTGCGCTCGCGCTCGACACGGCGCGTCTTCTTCTGGCGATGCAAGATGTCCATCTCCTCCCGTTCAAGATTGGAGAGTTCGTTCTGGAAACGGTTGATGGTCACCTCGGCCTCCTTCTCAAAGTTCTCACGCTCCTCCTGCGCTCTCTTGCGGCTTTCCTGACGGCTCAGAATCCACTCCTTCTTCGGCTTCGCGATGATAGTATCAAGGAAAGTGTCGCTCTTGCCGTATCGCTTCTCAGCCTCGGCAATCTTCTGCTCCAACTGCTCAGCCGCAAGCTGTGCACGCACTTGCTGAAAAACGCCGTCGATATCGGCAGTAGCCTTCTTGAGTTGCTCTGGGGGTACATCGCGGCGCTTGACGGAAGCCACCTGATGCTCGTTGATAGCGCCACTCACAGCTAGAATCTTGCGCATAATATCCGAGTCCTCGACCTCGTGCACGAGCGAGACTGCAGTGCCCACTTCGCCAATACGTGCGGTACGGCCAACGCGGTGGATGTACGCAGTCAGCGTCGGGGGCAGATCAAAATTAATGACAGTGGTGACATCCTTAATGTCAAGACCCCTAGAGGCCACATCCGTAGTGATGAGGTAGTGCACCTCGTTAGAGGCAAACTTCTGCATTGCGCTGAAGCGTTCCTCTTGGGTCTGGTTGCCCTGCACCTCAGCCGCAGCGAGGCCTAACACATTGAACAGCACGGCTAGACGGTGAGTAGTGGTACGATAGCGACAGAAGATCATCGTCTTTGTGTTAAAGTACGCCTGGCAAAGGGCCACAACATAGCGAGACTTGATCTTTGTGATGTGTTCCTGTTCCCCGCCTTGCTCCTGGCCAGCACCGCTCAGAACCTTCTCCTGGCGCGCAGCTTCACGCAGACGCTTCGACCTGATGCGCTTCTCTTTTTCGCCCCCCTCTTCCTCACCCTGTGGCTCCTCTGCGGCATCAGGGGCACCCGCTGATGTCCGAATGCGCACAAACTGCTGCCGGAGTTTAGACTGCAGCGCCACGTGTCCAATGTCCACATTTGTGGGCTTGTAGAGGTGCTCTACAGCAAATTCATCCACCTCCTCCGTCATCGTGGCGGAGAACATGAGCACCTGGCGCGTTTCTACAGGCACATGGTTGAGAACATCCAGCACCTGGTCCCGCAGCACCGTGGTGAGCATCTTGTCGCACTCGTCAAGCACGAGCACCTCTACGCCGGTAAGATCGAGACCCGCTCCCTTCTTGAAGTTATGTACAAAGTCCACCAGGCGACCAGGAGTGGCAATCAGCACATCTGGCGCGGCATCCAGCATGGCCTCCTGTGCCGATGGCGCCACGCCACCGATAGCAAGTCCTACTGTGAGTCCTGTAGTGAACTGTAGCAGCTGCTGCAGCATGCTCTGGCACTGCACGCCCAGCTCGCGTGTGGGGAGAAGCACAACGGCACGAATGAACCGTCGCTTGCTGTGCAGCATCGCAGCCTTCTGCGGAGGGCGTGTGAGAAGCATGTGGGCAAGGGGAAGTAAGAAAGCTGCCGTCTTGCCAGAGCCGGTCACTGCCCGCGCGCACACATCAGTGCCACCCAGAACAGCTGGGATGGCCTCCGCCTGCACCGGCGTGGGCGAAATAAACCCCAAGTGAGAGACAGCACGGACGAGTGCCTTGCAGAGGCCCAGCTCCAGCCACATGACAGCATCCTGGGTCTGCTCACTGCCCGCGATGTTACGGCGCATCACGATGGACTCTCCAGGTACGTCAGCAGCCGAGAGAAGAGGATCCTCGTCATAAGCGCTGACGCCGCTCCGTGCTGCGGGAGCATCACAGGACTGCTTGCGAGGAGCGCGTCGAGCTCCAGTCAAGTCACTAAAAAAAGAATCCGTTTCCTCGGACATAGCGTCACCCGCGCCAAGAGAAGCGTAAGAGTCGCCAGCGCCGTGACGTGAGAAGCCTCTACCAGCTCCTCGTCCCCAGTTCCCTCGAGCGCGGCCGCCGCCCCTGCTGCCACCTCCCCTGCCACCTCTGCTGCTGCCGCCACCTCGTCCAATTGCCATGGTCCAGCAATGCTACTAGTGATAGCGGGGGTAGTAACTGGCCTTTTTTTTTACTTAAATTGAGTGGTGTCAAGATATATCTACAATCCGGCAAGCACTTAATGGAAAAAAGAAAAGAAGTAGTGCTCCTAAAGGACAATAATGCCTAGATGTATATGTGTGTGCTGACTAAATGCTGCTAGCTATGTAGCCCAGCAAAAAAAAAAAAAAGACTCTGTTATGAGAGACGTAATAATTATAAAAGAGAAATGTAAGAGAAAAAGAATAGAAACCGCACACGTGGTAAAAATGTGTTCGGATAAAAAGAAGGGAAAAAAACTGTAGAGAGCCATGTAGAGAGACTCTCGCAGTAAGGCACAAGGAACGTTCTAAAAGACATCTTTCGCATTTTAATGCCAGCAGACTGCATAAACTGGCGTGCTAAACTTTTTGTTTCTGTTAGTGCTGGTGTATTCGATATAGTTACAATAAAGGAGGTGCTGCAAGCGCTTTCATCATTATGTTGTCTACGTTGGCTCTGTCTTCTTGTATACCTGTGAGCATGTAGCCGCGCCGTTCCTGGCAAACATAGTTTTCTTGTTGTTATTGTTAAAAAAAAAAAAAGAAATCTTCTTGAACTTCTTTGCAGATGCATGCATTTATGTAGACGCCCCACTGAATGAGAGGTGAGATACAAAAATATATATATAATAAAAAAAATAATGATTGTGCGAGTGTGTGTGTGTGTGTGAAACGAGTGCACTCACTCTTCAGTATTGTGCGTCGTGGTTCAGCAAAACCCAGTTGATAGGAGGAATAGCAATATATATATTCCTTTTTTTTTTTAATGATGGCACCAATCTACATTTTGCTGCAGTCATAAGAGGAGTCTGTGCTGTCTACTCCCAATTGCAACACCTTGCCGTATGCTGCTCCACTGCATAGTGGGCTGTGTGTCTCTCCACTCTCTCCTTTTCTTCTTCTTTCCTTCTTATTTTATTCTCTCGTCTAGCACACTTTCCCCTGATTGTAAATTGACGCCATAGGACACCCCCAAAAGCACCTGCAATTCCGAAAAAGAAACGCATATATATTCTGAAAGAGGGGAATGAGTCTTTCTAGCCCAAAAAATAGGTGTGCGGACATCCAAGACCACACCCAAGTTAAGACCTTAGCTGACAGATGTACACACACTCGTATATACATATACATATATATACATATATATAGAAAGAGTGATATTTTTTTTGGTGCTTTCATTTTCGTTAGTATTTTTTTCTTCTTTATATACTACTGGAGCAGTAGAACCACAAATGCCTAGTGTTACTGTAGACCTGCTCTAAAGTAATAATTGGCCTTGCAAGGTTAGTTCTGCACTCTGCATCCATAGCATATCGATGGCACGGCTTCCACATACATATATATATATTCCTTTAACAGTTTTTTTTTCTACGTACTACTAGTCAAAATCCATTCAAGCACTGTCGTGTTGAAATGATAACAAGAACAATACAAAAAAAAAAAACGCTCCAAATACGCATTCAATAAAAAAGGAGAGACATTGATCGTCGTTACTACTTAAAATTTTATAGAAAAGTAAATCATCCTGGTCGAAGCCCACATACAGTCCTAGGAGAAATAATAAATAAAATATATATATATTAATCACTCATTCACCAGCATAAGCCAAGTAGCGAGAGGTAGTGCTCTACACTAGTATAGTGTAGTGCACAGCACCACCCAAACAAAAGAAGAGGCGATTAGTCCTTTTCGTTGTATAGGTGCAGCAAGTTGAACATGTACGGCGCTTAGATGGCACGGTAAAAAAAGGAAAAAAAATGTTGGCCTACGCAACAAAAGTGTACATTATATATCAGTGCAATTTCTGGGCAATAAGAAAAAGAGGAGAAACAGAAGAAAAAAAATGCTGCTATAACATCTCTCTCTCTCTCTGTACATAGGGCCATCAACGCAGTGAAGCACTAACGCGCTGCGATATTGATACCAAAGTGCAAACAGTGCGTAAGTAAAGTCCAAATACGTATAAATGTTCACCTATAGTGCAGAGACATATATGTAGCAGTTAGGTATTTTACTTCCCTCTCTAGGGCCTCTAGTTATCTTTCAATTTCCAGTGAGTGCACAGAGATACACACACTCCATCCGAGATGGGGGTTCATGGCGCAAAAATGTGGTTACTGATTGCAACCGTCAGGGTTGTAAAGCAAAAAATCAAAAAAAAAAAAAAAAAAAAGCAACAGCAAACGATCGTGCGTCATAGATAAAAAAAAAAAAATGAAGAGATGCACTAGGCACCAAGAACCGAAAAGGAAAGAAAAAAAGTAAAATATTGAATTAGCAAATGTCATGTCCGTATACCTCTCAAAGCGTGCAATCAGAAAGAGAAAAAAATAGGGATCTATATACTGTCAATATACTTCAGCCAAACAGGCTGCCTCTCGTTTGCACAGATAAAGGAAAGTACGTTGGTAAAGAAATTTTTTTTTTTTTAAAAAAAAAAGAGACGTAGCTTCTGCGCTTTCATGAAAGTACTGTTGCATGGTACCGCCGTCAATGGCTTTGTATGCTCGCTTTTTTTCTAATGCATATACTTCTCTCCCTCTCCCCCGACCCTCTTTAGCGATACTGAAGGCACACACACGTAGATGCGCACATAGTGTACTGACATCTGACAAGGAAACGGTGGGGGTGCGTGTGCTCACTTCTCGTAGCTGTGCGTAGCTTTTTAGTAGAAGCGCGCGCTAAGGTTGTACGGGTTATGGCGATACGTCAGAGGATGCTCATTGCGGCACGTAGAAGAAAGGGAATTGCGGCAGTGGCGCGGGGCACTATAGCAGTTGTCAAAGTAGTGGGAATTCACCTCCATGCTCATGTTCACGTCAACCTGTATAAAGTCGCTGTATGTGCCGGCTTGAGTTTGCCCAAACGAGTACGGGGATTGATAGTTCTCTGATGCGGTGTTGAACTTGGGAAGAGAAATCATTACTGG
Source organism: Sergeia podlipaevii (assembly GCA_030849805.1). Lineage (NCBI taxonomy): Eukaryota > Euglenozoa > Kinetoplastea > Trypanosomatida > Trypanosomatidae > Sergeia > Sergeia podlipaevii. Next base: position 33,257 of record JASANZ010002126.1, read on the forward strand.
GCGACGGCGCAAGAGCGGGCTGGAGATGGGGGGCTGCACAGTGGAGGCGGCAAGTGCGTTAATCTCGGAGTCTGTAATAGAAAGGGGCTCGGGGACTCCATCCAGGCGCTGAAGGCCGGTGCTCTTGAGGATTTCAATGTTCCTTTCTTCGCTCTGTAGCTCCTCCTCGCCGTGAGCGAAGGCGCAACGAGACCCAAAAGGGCATGCCTCACCGCGTGTATAGAACTGGCAGAGCGAGGTCTTATATTTGGAAGGCTTCACCTCAATGTGCTTGTTGGCTTTGGGCATTGTGGAAGTTCTGATTGTGTGTAGATGTGGTGCGTTTATTGATTTATAGACTTTTTCTTTGACGGATATATAAAAGTTTTTGTGCGGGTTGCTACGATTTCCTTTGCGAACGGTCCTTTTATACCAAGTCACAAAGAATTAACTGATGCACAGTGATTGCTATATGTATATATATATATATATATATAAACAAGTATTGCGTACACACGTAAAACGGTAAAATATACAGAGAGAATAGTAGGAAAATGTAGTAAAACATAAACCAGTGGAACAAAAGTTGAATACATATATATGAAATGCAAAGTGGCATAGCGAGTGGAAATCTCATCAGCTCATGCGTGATAGCATATTAAATGAAAAAAAAATCGAAAGCATTGTTTGTTGTCGCTATTTAATATGCGTATTACTATATTGTATCTATCATTCAAGCACGACATATATACCAATATACTTCTTTAAAACGCAAACGCATATGCACACACTAGCCTGCCTCTGACATTTATTAATGTACTTCTGATATTGGCGACACACCATACAAAGGCCAAATAGGAGACATAAGAAAAAAGCTTTTAAAAAAAAAAATCTATAATAAAACATGAACACGTTAGTCAACACACTAGCAGAAGGAAAAGAAATATATAACAATAATAATAACAATAATAATAATAATAATAATAATAATAATAATAGTAGTAAAAACAAACACAAAAAGGTAGTGTGTGTGTTCGTGTTATTCTTTTATTTTTTTACGTTCACATCATATATACTCTGGTTTCTTTTGCGTGTATAATCTCTCCCTCCTTCTCTCTCAATCTCTCCGTTGATCTCTCTCCCCAAACTATAAACCACTAGTGCGTGAAAAGAAAGAAACACAGACAGCGCTCTTCAATTACTCTCACAAACAGGCATGCGAAGGCAAAAAAAGAACCGAAGGTGGGACCAGGAACCATGCGATAAGTGAGCAAAAAAAAAAGGGGGGGGTTAAACATAAAAAAAGGATTATCAAAGTTTAAGCCGGCATCATACAGTTAAAAAAAAAAAGAGGAGAAAAAAAAAGCGCTTACACCTTTTCATGCAACAAGGTGTGAAAGGCTTCCTTAGTCCCCCTCAACCAGCCACTCAGCAATCCCCCCTTCACCCATCTCCATCCACGCGAATGTGCAACCTTTCCGTTGTACCAACGCAACTCCTACTACTAGCGGGCTCCTGGCAAAACACGATGCACGGGGTCAGTGGCACCAAGCGGTACAGGTATGGGCAATGCACAAAAGTGGAGAAAAAAATATGAGGCAAACTAGACGAACAGAAAAATAGAGAAAAGGAAAAGAAAAATATGATAATACCAGATTTTTAAAAAAAAAAGTGAAAACGCGCACACATATAAATATACAAATGTATATTTGAAGCCACAAATTGGAGCCAGCGAGCTCCTCAAATGCAGTACTCGATATCCTCGCTAGTGTCCTCACCCATCACAAGCTGCTTCGTCTTACCTGAACGAAAACGAGTGTTAGGCGGCACACACCATGGAGCACACGTCGCAGGCGTCTCTGTAGGTGGTAGCTTGAGCATCTCTTCGGCGTGCACATCGGCACCAGTGCCCTCCCTGGCGGTCTCCTTCTGCTTGCGTGTGAAGTAAAACACCGTGTTCTTATGCGCACAATAAAGTAACAGCGAGTCAGACTCGCCCTCCGCCGAACAGGAGCTTTGAAACTTGTTCACCATCACTGGACGGTGAGTCTGTGGCTTCGCCTTACTCGCACCTTCGCGTGTAACAGAGCACAGCAGTGGCGGCTTTGAAGGTGCCGCGCCACTTCGGTTACTTGGCTCTGCGGCACTGTCTAACTGCACAGGTTTATTCAATGCCGCCGTGACGGATTTGGTAGAGTGCGCAGTGAACAGCGGTACAGCAGACACACGTGCTGGTGCAGTTGTTGGTGGATTCTCAGTGGTCTCGAAAACTGGTACTGATGTCTGTGGAGGTGTCTGAGGAACCGCGGGAGCGGCGCTGCCAGGGGAGGTATCGTCGCTGTTGTGGTGGTTCTGCAGCCAGTTGTCAATAAGAGTACCGAGCCCCTCGGGGTTCGTGTAGTCATCGTCTGTGCCTCCGGCCCCTTCCGTGCCAACTGTCTGTCCACATACCGCCTGCGCGACACAAGATGGCCTGTTCACGTACGTGTCCGGTACCGCTGCGGCGCTGAAGCCAACCAAGTCGTCTGCGAAGGCACCAAACAGCTGGAACTGCGACGAGGGAGGATAGCTCTGATGGAGTTGCTGCATGACCACTGGAGGACTTACTGGGGAATAAAGAACGCTGCCACCACTACCCGTAGCTACCTGCTGAATAAAGGCATCTGTAGTGAAGCCTCTATCATCTTGCCGCTGTTGACGTTGCTGTTGCTGTTGCTGCTGGTGCTGCTGCTGGCAAAACGCGCTAATCCCCTCGCCGTCACCGCTGCGGGTGGAAGGATCTAGAGGAATGTGGACCACAGTAGGTGGCATTGATGAAGCCATCAGAGTCTGGAAGCAAGCCGCAGTGACCGTCTCTCCACTATCAAGACGCATGCATGCTGGTACCGGTGTTCCTGAGAGAAAAGGCATCATGCCATTCTGCGGAAGACTCATCAGATGGCTGTTGGCTCCGCTCGTATTGCTAGTGTTGCTGGCGGCCGCTGTACCAGCTAGCGTGCCGGCCACGTAGTACTCCGAGGGCCCCTGCTGCTGCTGCTGCTGCTGCTGCCGGTACGAAAGATCGAAGAAGTGGTGATGCGAGCCGGCAGCTCCAGCAAAGACTCTCTGCTGCTGGCACACTCCTCCACCAGCAGCCCCTCCTCTGTGGCCAACGTGAACCATCGTGTTGCTACTGACTACTGCCCCACCCCGGCGCCTAGCGGGGCGATCGTCGTACGCCGCTGACTGTTGCTGTGATTGTTGCTGCCGGTGTTGCTGCGGATGCGACGGTTGCTGCTGCATGGGAGGATGGGCACACTGTGGAGGTGCATACGCTGGCAGAGGAGACATATGCACCTCACTTACGACGGAGTTGATGGGGTGTTGGTTGCTGTTAATAGCAAAAAAGGGGTGGTTGCCAATGCCTGTCGGGATGGTCAATGGGATGCCGCGCTCAGTGAACACAACCGCCCCTCCCCCTGCTTTGGACGTTGAGTTCAAGCTCATCTCCGCATTCACGCTGTAGTAAGGTATGTACGATGGTGATGGCGCTGTAGGAGGTAAAACAGCTGAGGGTAAGTGGAGTGTCGCATGCTGCTGCTGCTGCTGCTGCTGCTTGTGTTTCTTGCCAGCTTTCGTGGTGCCTGTGCGAGACAGCGCTGCCTGAGCATGGGCCGCCTCTGCGACCTTGGCAGTCACGGCACTGCCGTTGCTGCAATGACGGCTAGACTCTGCGCCAACTCCTTTGCCGCGAGTCTTCGTACTCAACGAACCCTCGTCAGAGTGAGAGGAAGAAGAAGAGGAAAGACGTCCGCTGGGGCTTTCAGGGCGAGATGCTTCTGCCAACGTTGACGATGAGGTGGGCTCTTTGGTTTCCTCTCTCAGCTCAGCCTCGCCATGAGCAAACGCACATTTATCACCAAACGGGCATCCTTCTGGACTTACGTAAAATGTGCAAATCGATGTTTTATACTTGGACGGCTTCACAATATCATGACGACGATTCTTCGTCATCGGAACAGTGATCGTGCGTGGAAAGTGATGCAAGCACACACACACGCTTTATCTCATATATACACACACGCGTATATATATATATATATATATATATATATCGATATAGATAGAAAGATGCCGTCTCCTATATATGAATTCTCAGTGGTAGCAAACAACAAGCTTTTGCAGTTTATATCAACTCAGATGAATCCTTTATATTTAAACCGCGTCGAATCTCCGCACCAAAGTTCCGAGCAGACGGGGGTGTAGTCTAGAGTAAAAGTACCTATTTCCACTCAAAAAAAAAAAAAAATCGTGATCTACGCTGCCTCAATCAGCGATTGCTATAAGAGGCTAAATATATATATATATATATCTTATTTAAATAAAAATGCAAAAAAAAAATAATAATAATAATGTGCGTTGTGATATGTATCAACAAGCCAACCCACTCACACCTATAAAAATAATAACTCCGTCTTCAATGGCTACTAATGACTACTTTTTTATGTATATATATATATATATTATTGAGTGTGGTTGTGTAAAAAAAAAAGAGAAGAGAAAAGGGGCTGCGCGCAGATGCCGCGCTACGCACACACACACAGACAAACGCTGCTAAATTGAGAGTGTTGCAACGTGCACTGTCATGTGTATCATAATATGTATTTGAAAAAAAAAAAAAGACAAATCAACGCATAGATTCATAAACCGAAGGGGGGAAAAAGCAAAGTATAACTGATTGCAAGTGCACCGAGTGGGTGTACATACACGCTCAGCGCCTACGCAAAGTAACCACGGACATCACCAATGTGGGCAGAGGCCAATTCAAAAAAATAAAAAAGATATGTATATTTCATAGATATGGCAACTCATTTTATTCATTTTTAAAATAGAAGAAGTGTAGATACGTCCGCAAGGCGCTATGAGCCTGCAAGCAACAAAACCGTTGACTTTTGCCTTTTCTCCCTCAGGGTTGATTGCACATTACATTTAGGTCAACCAAGACCTCCCCCCCACCCCTCCTCTACACTCCCTCTCTCCATGCGCATCCTCTTCCTGCTGGGAGCTCTGTACGCTCTGGCCACTATGATGTGAGATACCATCGGTAGCAGTGGCAACAGCTTACACTCCCAAGTAAAGCAGGAAAAAAAATAGAAGTTGTAGAAGAGGTATAGAAATAGGAGGGAAGAGAGAGAGAGAGGGAGAGAAAAGCTGCATCCGCGATTGTGCTGCTAACATCACTACTCCGCCCTTGCTCACGAAGCTCTACATGCCATTTGATTTACAATATATTTGTGTTTTGTTTTGTTTTGTGCTGATTTAGTAGCCTCCCACGCTTGAAGCTGCAGCGTACTCAAACTTTACAAATACAAAGGAGAAACATCCAATTAGTACACCTTAAAAAAAAAGAAAAAGAAAAAAAAGAAAAAAGAGGGTGAAGAGCAAGAGGAACATATGCTTCCTTTATTGCTCGTTTCATTCATCTTTTCTCTCGCTCATTTGCCTTTAGCATGATTGTGGTCTTCTTCTCTCCGCACACGCTTGTTCCTTCCGGCCCTTCTTGCCATCGCGCTGGAAGCCCCTATACATTGTTGTGCACAGCACACCTCTACCCCACCACCACATGAAAGCAAGTGAAACAAAAAAAAGAAAGAAAGAATAAATAAACACCCACAAAGAGCGATCACACACCCGCAATATGTACACCTGCCGCGTGATGAGAAGAACAACTCCCTGCTCGTCATAGCTCCACGATATAGAATAAATGAAAAACGTGTGCATGATGCAGAAAAAAGAAAGTAGTACTTTTTTTGGAAAAGAAAAAAGTCGCTTGCCCTTTCTCCATTTCCCTCTGCTCATCACTCCATATATCCTCGTATGGCGCCAGCTTGTCATCAGAGGTACGTATTCATACTGGAAGCGTACATCCTATATGAACATATGAGAAACACAAGTAGGTATATATGGTCTGTATCCCATACTTCTCGCCCTACTCCCCTGTTCGTCATTCTATTCTTGATAGATGCCTCTTCTTCATATTTGTTTCTTCCTCTTCTCCTGACCTCTAGATGAGATCCACAATCATCACGGTCATGTTGTCAGTACCCGCCGCGCGAGATGGCTGGCCAGTCTCCTCAGAAACAGGCGCAAGGCAATGGTTGCACAGAGCCTCGCAAATCTTCTCATTACTGAGACCCTCGACCTTCTTTGTGTTGATAAACTCAATAAGATCTTCATTGCTCAGCACATCAAAGATACCGTCGCAAGCAAGTACCACGTACTTATCCGTCTCAGTATTGCGCTCAGTAGAGATCACGTCAGGAAGAGGAATAACGAGCTGCTCCGTGGCGCTCAGGGCAGCATTCTTCTTGTAAGAGAAGTCACCCATGGCGCGGCTCATGGCCAGCTGACCGTTCACACGGTTATCCTGGACGAAGCCACCAGCGGCAGTAATGCGCTCCTTCTCCGCCTCGTTCTCAGGCTTGTGGTCGTGAGAAAGGTCGAAAGCGGCACCGTTGCGGCACAGCACAGCGCGAGAGTCACCCACAGAGGCACAAGCAATCTCCTTGGGGGAGACAAATACAGAAACGGCGGTGCAGCCAGATTCGTCCACTTTCAGCTCCTCCTTGATGCGTCCATCTATTTCTAAGTAAGCGGCAGGGAAATCGATTGAGTGGCAGACACTCTCCTTCTTGCTGTGCTTCTTGATGACCTGAGGGAAAGCGGTGCTGCAGAAGTTAGCGCAGCCCTTGCCGGAGTGGCCGTCAAATACGCAAAAGAGAGCCTCCTTGCTGTCCGCAGCACCTGCGGGGAAAGTGACGTTGATGACATGGTTGTCCTCCATGTTTGAGCGCCACCCCTGCATCTCACCAACAGCAACATCAAAATTAGGGTTGCTCTTCACTGTCTCGCTCTTGAAGTCAGTGTTGGGCTTGTCAAGGAAGGCGCGCTGGCTCATCATGAGCTGCTGAAGCAGTTTCTGCACCTGCATCTGCTGTTGTTGACGGAGAAGAAGGGCTTGCTCCACGTCATTCTGGCTTTTCTTGCCAAGAATCTCGGCGTGCTTCCTTTCATGCTCAAGGCGGAGTCGCTCCTCGGCCTGCTGGCGCTTGGACTTCTCCTGGCCTGACTTCTCCGTGGCCTTGCTGAGATCGGAGAGAAGCTTGTTGAAATCATCCTCCTCCCGCTGCTTCTTGCCCTTGGGGTTTTTGTTTTGCGGAATTTTACTTTTATTGTTCTTCGTCATGGTTGCTAGAAGAAAAATAAATAATTCAAAAAAAAAAAAAGGAGGTCTGTAAAATGTGTAAGTTGATTCCTAAACAGAAGAAAAAAGGAAGTGGTGGAGGTAAAAAAAAAAAGTGAAGAGAAACAAGGCGGTTGCCTTCAAGCAAAAAAAAAAAAAAGCATAACTATAAACGAAAACTCAGCACACCCGCCGTATCAACACGCATCTTTCATCGAGAAGAATCCACTCCACTTACGTTTTGAATCCTCCCTTTTGTTTTGAGTGAATACGTTATTAGATATATATGTGTTTGTGTTTGTGTGTGCGTATACTCAAGCAAAAAGAAAAGGAAGAAGCCCGCTTGTGCCTATCGCAGTGTGCGCGCAGATTGCAATAGAAGTATACACACGACAAATCCTACTAGTNCCCTTTTGTTTTGAGTGTATACGTTATTAGATATATATGTGTTTGTGTTTGTGTGTGCGTATACTCAAGCAAAAAGAAAAGGAAGAAGCCCGCTTGTGCCTATCGCAGTGTGCGCGCAGATTGCAATTGAAGTATACACACGACAAATCCTACTAGTTGCAACCGAAGAAAAATAAATACAAGTGAGAAAAAAAAAAAAAATACACTCAAACAACGCAAATCAACAAAGAAAACAAAAATGGAACGTAGAGAAAGAAAAAAAAGAAAGTAGAGTGAAAAAAAAGTCTACACGCGAAAAGAAAGGGCCAAAAAGGCAAAATTCTTCCTTTCTCCCTCTCTATCTCTTTCTCGAGCCGACCCCCTTTATAGCCAATAGCAAGCGCTAGACATCAGCGCGGTCACGCTCCATTTCTTTCCCCGTTCTTCCACTTCTCAAGGAGAAGCTGCTTAAGAAATGGATGGTTCATGGCCTGTGCGCACGTCATGCGATCCTCCGGTCTATACTTCAAAAGCCTAGAGATAAAGTCATGGAACTCTCTGTACGCCTCTTCTGAATGCCCCTTCGTATTGGCTCTCCGTCCTCCCGGGCCACCGGTTGTGACCCCAATCACACTTTCCAGGGACTGGGCCGGTGTGTCTGCTCCGTCCCGTAACCTGAACGTACCGGAGCCATCTATCGACCGGTAGTAGAAGCGGTCAAGCTTAGGGGAGCGAGCAATCATGTCAGCAGGCAATGGCCCTAATATAGCCTCAAACTTGGCGAGATGTGAGGCTTCGTTTTTGCTCCTAAAGAGCGGCATTCCTGTGTGGAGCTCGACAAGCACGCAAGCAAGGGACCAGCGGTCAATAGCAGTGCCGTAGCCAATCTGCAGAATAACCTCAGGGGCACGATAAAAGCGAGACTGGATGTAAGAGTGCACACACTCATTGGTATAACAAGAGATGCCAAAGTCGATGAGGCGCACACCGCTCTGACTGGGTGTTCTCAATACAATGTTCTCTGGTTTGATGTCACAGTGAACAATGGGGTAGGGTTTGTGCTTTTCTAACTGCAAGAGAGTAAAGATGAGCTGATGGGCAAAACGACGAACGAGGTCGAGGCTGACGCCCTGAAAGCGAGTACACTCAATCAGTCTATACAAGTTAAAGCTCAGCAACTCAAAGACAAGAATCATGTGCTCCTGCCAGTTCACCACTTTCAGCAAATGCACCACGACTGCCTGCAGCGCCGGGTTAGCGTTGAGTTCCATGAGAAAACATGCCTCAGCCTTTGCTTGCCTTCTGCACTTATCCATTCGGCGCGCTATCTTCAGCGCCACCATAATCTTCCGCTGAAGGTCGTAGCACCGTAGAACAAGTCCAAAGGAACCACTGCCAAGTTTCTCTAAAACTCTATAACGACCACAAATGTCCTCACCAATAATGGGAACGTAATGGCCTGCGACGTCATCGTACCCACCGTTGTGCTTGGCGCCAGGCAGCTGAGCGCGTCGCTGTACGTAGAGCCGGGTGTGTATGTCTTGATACACATCCTCCAGGCGCATGGAAAGGGCAAAGGCCGGACGCGTCAAAATGGAGGAGGAGGTCGCAGTGGAGGTGGACAAGACAGCAGTGGTAGCAGCAACGTGAGGACCGTCAGCTGCGCCGGGCTGTGCGCTGACCTCCGCGCTGGCGCTCGAGTCCTGCGTCGGGTCCGCGTGTTGTTGTTGTTGTTGCTGTGGAAGCCCTGCTGACGCACCATTGCGTGCCGCTTTGCTGCAGCTATAAGTGTTGCTGCCACTAAGGCCAATATCCAGCCTCTGAGAAAGAGAAGCCCCTACGTTTGCGTTGATAAAACTAAAATTCGCGCCAATATGTTCTTGGGCAGTGCCGCGGTCTCCTGCACTGCTACCGCTTGCTGTGCTACCGCCCATGTTTGCCCCTCCAGCGCTGCCATTAGTGCGACCCGGGCCCTTGAGATGGACCTGGGGCATGCCACTACTATTACTGTTATGTGTGTAGAACCCCTCGTGGTCTTCCTTCCTGCTGCTGGACTCGCCCCCGCGCCGTTGCTGTTGTTGTTGTTGTTGTTGCGCCTGCACGAATAATGAAGACACTACGCTACCAGTCGCAGCCTCGGGCCGCTGGTTGCCATCCATTATTCCAAATGCCAGTGGCGAGTTACACTATAATACAAATATATCGCTGGGCTACGAAACACCTATCTATTATGCACGTACACCACTCACGCACAGAAAGAGGCAGTTTTTGTTTGTAGAAACAGCAACTGTACTACTCAAAGCGTGCGTATGTATGTATGTGTATGTATTTAATGAAAAGGTGATAAACGCTTGAAACCGAGTCTCTTTTTGGTTAAATAGAAAAGAGAGGTAGTGCTTCTCAGATATGTATGCCTGTGTGTGTGTGTGTGTGTGTGTGTGTAACAGAGAAGACAAACTAAATGTTTAGTAAGAAACTCTGGCACTACCGCGGTCTAGTGATGCCAGGAGGCTTCGAGACAGGTATATCTGATAGAAGCGGTAGATACAAGTATGTGACTATAGTAAAACGCAAGCGAGATGCGCACAAGCGCACGATGCTTTTCAGTCCTAAAATAAAATATATGTATATAAGAAAAGAAGAGGTTGTGTGGGTCCGTTCGCTTGTTGATGTTGGTGTTGACTTTTCCCAGATGTGTATACGTATATAATGCAACTCTGTCTAACGCTCTAATGTATAACAGGGATAGAAAGCGATCTGTCAAGACTTTAGTGTAGAGATGCTTGGCAATACTAGCAACGCGCAGAGATGAAATAAAGAAAATGAAACGAAACAAAAAAAAATGCATTAAGAAGAAGAATACCTGTGGAGTGCGTTATCATAGACAAAGGAAGATAGCAATAATATATGTATATATGTATGAAGAATGATTGCATATGTGCGTATCAGGGATACCTGCTTATCTTTTTACTTATATTGCTGGTGCTTATCTACTGACTCTACTTAAATATATATGAATAATATTGCAAGCAGCATACGCTAACAACATGCATTATGTACATAACCCACTCACCTACACATGTATGTTATCCTCTCTGCACAGTGAGAAAAAAAAGTTCTATTTTAGAAAAAAAAAATAGAACATGATAGTAGCAAGGAGCCCAAGGGAGAGAAAAGAAAAGGCACCGGCAGTTTAAGAGACAGTCACAAACCCCCCTCCCCCAGCACCTGGCACCCATTTCACTAGAAGTTATGATAGCTGTTGGGACTCACCGCGCTGGCACATCGTGTGTGCGGCGCGCCACCACCAATGCTTGATCAACTTGTATTAAGATCGCTAGTAATAGCGCTTGACCTCCGATATCCCCAGAGATCCGCATGATGTAGCTGCGATTGCTGTTGATGCTGGTAGAGGGGTGCTGCGGCACGTCGCGCATCCTGCACGGCTATCTGTGCCCGTGCGGCCTGGGCACTTGCGCTCATGCGCCTACTGATTTGTGATGTAGTGGGTGCATACAGTGAGGCTGTACTGCTGTAGAGACTTGTGCCAGGGACCGCCGCGCTAGGTGGTCGTGTCATAGGCGGTCGGCCTTGGTGGTGGCTCGGCTGAGAGTCTTGCTGTGGTTGCGGTTGCGGGGTATGATGAAGATGCTGTCCATGAGAACTTGTTGGTGGTTGTGGGTTCTGCCGTGCTGCTTCTGACCGACGCGCGCGACTCTTACTGCGTCCACTTCGGCTCTTTCTCCCACTTCTCTTTGCAGAAGAAGGACGACTGCCACCTCCACCGCCACTACCTCCTCCATGTGCGGGAAACAGAGAAGGCCGCCCTGGAGGTGGGGCAGGAAGCTGTGTCTCCACCTCTCTGCACAACTGCAGCACCTCACACGCCAGTGCCATCATCGCCTCTCTGCCTTCGCTCCTCTTGCTCCTACTTCGTCCTCCCTTTCTATTGTTGTTGTGGCGCTCATCCTCGTCAACCTCGTCATAGTCCTTGTCCTGCTGCTGCTGCTGCGACTGTTCCTCCAAGACTCCAAGCACAAGGGCACCCACGCGTCGTACGCATCGCCTGCACTCATTCTGCTGTACGGACAGTCTCGACTTCTCTCGCTCTACTCGCTCCTTCTCTGAGATGGCTTCGTGAAGATGCGAGTACGCCTCGGGCAGCATGTCGCTATCCTTCTTCAATTCAGAAAAGCGCATGAGGATACGAAGGCGACGCAGTTCCTCGTCCTTGGCCTCAGACTCCACCGCCTGCTGGTGCTGCTGCTTCTCCGCAGCAGCTCTCACACGCTCAAGTTGCGCCGAGGCGACTTTCCAGCGTTGATCCATCTGAGCTTGGCTCGCCTGAAGGGTCTGTAAAGAAGCGCTGACGTCACGTACCTGGGACTGTGCCTCTGTAAGTTGCACCTTCAGAGCAATCGCCTCAGCTTGGGCATACGCCAGCAGTTTCTGTTGTGTCTCAGTCTGGGCCTGCATGGCCCCCATCATTGCTGCTGCCTCAGGGATCTCAGCGGGATGTGGATCGCTCTTGATCGACGATGAAGGTTGGAATGCTCCTGTCTGGCCATCTGCTGTAGCCTGCGGCCCTTCAGTCTGTGAGGACGAGGTTGCTGCGCCGGTGGTCCCGCTTTCTACGTTTGCCTGTTCATGCCCTTGTGACGCCCCCTCGGTCTGAGTAGCGCACGATGTCCTACTGCGGGTAGCACTGCTGGCAGCGAGTGCGGGGCGGCGGGTGCGCGGTGCAGCTGGGGCTGAGGCGCAAGAAAACATTGAAGTAACATCCACGACGATAACGGGCTCTACGGGCGCTCCCTTCGCCGAGTCCCGGGTTGGTAAGAGTGATGAAGTAGTCACATCTATCAATGATGGTGCATCCGCATAGCCCTTAGCAGCATGCCGTGTTCCAGCCTCCTTTTCGATTTCCCTCTCTGTCTCCTCGTACGGCACAAATGTTGGAGGATGTCGCATGTACGTTACAACGTCCGCTGGGAGCTGCAGTCCAGCGTCCTCCCGTGACTGCGTCCCTCGCAAGGCTTGAAGCGCGCGCATGCCATAAATGGTGTCTAGTGCCGCCAGAGCACTGCGGATGTCCTGTACGGCAGTGGCAGCGTCCTCGCGCCGCGTGCGTGCGGCACATATTGTGCAGGAAGGCAACACTAAGGGTTGTGGTTGCGGTTTACTAGAAGACGGAGAGGAAGTCAACATCAGTGGCGAAGCCAAAGAGGGGGAGCTTGAAAACGAAGGTGCCCGGCTTGTAGTGGTGGGGCTGCCGGCTACTTCTGAAGCTGCCATGACTGCCGTGCCGAGGCGCGTCACGCACTGAGAAGCGGCAAGAAGAGCCTCACGTAGTGAGTGGATGTATTCCTGCTGATCCCGAACGAGCTGAGCCAAGTCTTTGACTACCGCTGACGCTTCCACCTTCTTGACTGGCTCCTCGCTTGGCACCGCAACCACCACCTCGGTGTCAGTCTTTTCTGGCAGCATCGTTGCAGTCGGTGTTACCGCCTCTGGTTGCGGGAGTACTGGGAAGCCCAGGGGCACCTCCTGCGCCACTTCCACCTCTGACCACACGGCTACAGCGTGAGCTGTGTCGTGATCTTGCGCGCCATCTGCCATGTGACCTTGTGGATCACTGCCAATCATTCTGCTGCTTCTACGACTGATGTTGACCCGGTGTTCACGCCAAGTCTCACACGCCTCAAGAACACCCGCCGCTTCTAGAGATGTGGTACGAGCACGAACCGTGGTAGGTGTGTCATCCCCGCGTGTGCTGGAAAGACCCAGACGGGATCCTGCTGATGGGGAGGGGTCTGGAGCTATCGGTGTGGCCTCACCCTGATCACTGGAGCAGCAGAATGGCGCCGAGACAGCGTCAGGTAGATCTGTAATGGGCTCGTGGAGCATCCCAGTACTCCGATGTACAGAGAGGGAACAAAAAAAATGTCGCCGTGTGCACCTGATATCCACGTGTGTGTGTATGTGTATGTGTATGTGTATGTATCAGTAGTACTTAGCACAAACGGAAAGAAAGGAAGGAGGGACAATATACACAAGCACAAATGAGCTCCCCCCCCCCCTCCTTTATATATATATCTCCTTTCTATGTGTATGTTTTTTTTTAAAGGAACTTCTTAAAATGTCAGTTCGCCTGCTCTGGTCACCCCAAATAGTAGAAAACGTGCAGAAGGGTAAGATAAACACAGGAGTAGAGTGACGCTTTATTGAATAGAGTTGTAACTTGTTCTCGCTCTTTCTCTCTACTTTATCTGCTACTAAAGAACAAACGCAATAAGAAAGGAAGAAGTAAGGAATAGGAGCGTATATGTAGATGAATATTAGAATAATGACTAAAAAAGCAACACAGAAAATGGCACAGCCTTCCTTCCATCATAGCAGCAGCACAATGCACGGTAAATACTTCAACGCAAAGCTTATATAGAAACCTCAGATGTGTTAAGAATTCAAAACCGCTATACTTTTCTTTCTTGCTCCTTTTTGATGTGACATGACTATACTAAATATATATTGATAGATAGATAAATGACAACCATCAAGATTCCATCTTCGCAGCTCGCTTTACGAAATCGCCATTTGGATCCGATACCCATCCGACTGCAAGGTACTTACTGCGCAATTTCCCTTCCCACTCGTTTAACGTCTCCATGTGCCTCGGGGAAAGTCTAGTCCAGTCAGCGTTGATCTCATCGCGGCTGACTACCACCTTGGCAAGCTGGCGAGAGCTGTCGCAGCCAGCGAAGGCGTTGTAAGGGCCGTTGGGGCCATACCACTCGAGCGAGACGTTGTAAATAATCCCCTTTACCCCCATAAGTGCGTACGGTTTCCGTGTGCCATCGTACTCAGCCAACTCCTCGACGGTGTACGCACGCGGAATAAAAGGGTTGCTGGATGGCTGCTCAAGCAGATGCTCACGCTTGCGCATGTTGAGGCGGACAAGCAGTACAATGATGACGCCAAAGATGGTGCCGAGCACAGCATCGAGCGCTGACACTGGCGGTAGTTGCATGTTTTCCTCCCTGTTTGGTGTCTATAGGTAAGTGTGTCTGGTATTGATTTCGCTAATAGAAAGTTTGCTTTGTTATTCACGCTGCTCACAAAATGCTCACAGCCCACGTCCGCGGGGAGAGAGGGAGAGAAAACAAAAACGGAAGAGGAGCAATAGGAACAGATAAAAAGTTATCGCAGAAGGCAAAACTGTAGAGTAGGATGCAATGTGCCCAGCAACGAACTGGCAGACAACTAATGGTAAAAGTGAAATAAATTTGAGTTTAAATCAAAACAGCGAGCAGTCCTCTCTGTTGTTGTTGATTGGGAGTGGCTGTTCTATCTCAAAAGCGAAATGTCCAGTCTAAGCGCTCGTTGAGATTTTTTTCAGTGGATGTCAATGACAATAATTCTGTTGCCATAGCGATGCTGACAACACAAAGCAGAAAATAGCATCTTTCAGCTGAGGAAAAAAAAAATTGAGCCCAAAAAAAGTCATGAACAAGGGAGTTGGCTGAATAACCGCGTGGAAACACTCCCCAGAAAATGTCCAAACGAATATACACGTGAACACACAAATATACGTAATAAAATAGCAAAATGCATATGTACATATATAAGCCTAGATCCTTCAGTACAGTCAGCAAATGTACTCTTCTCTCTCTCTCTATCTCTCTTTTTTAAAACTATCTTTTGCTCGTGCATCCTTGTCAGCTGTCGACGTCGTCCTATCTTTGAACTTCCTCGGAGGCAGTAGTGGTCTGTGGCAGCTCCGCCTCCGCTTCCCTTGCGGCACGCTCCCCCTCCTGTCAATCAGCTCCGCTATCGTCAGCAACAACAGCAGCAGCAGCAGCATCAACACCAACATCAGCAGTCTCTGTCGGATGATCCACCACGATCCCGTCTGCTTTCAGCTCCTCCTCAAGGCAGTAAACGGAGTAGGTTGGAGAAATGCTCAATAAAAGAGCCTCCACGCACTTAATGGTCATGTAGCCTACTCGCTTTGGTGTAGAAACATGTGCAGTACCATCTCCCCTAAAGTACCTTACCCATGATAACTGATGCGGCGATGCTGCAGCATTTTTGCCAGTTGTCCGGCGCAGACGCACAGACCTCAGTAGCTTTCCGACCGCAGTAAACGCAAAGAGAGCGGCCATAAGCGCAAAGTAACGACCCCACGAGAAGTTCTCGAAGAGCAACATGGTGGCCAGCAAAGGCCGAAGAACGAAGGGCATGGCGGATTTCATAAAAGAGAACGCCACATTGCCAAACACCAGCACGGTACTTACCCAATCTTGGAGAGGAGGGGGCGGCTGCTGCTCCTCCTGCTGCTGCTGCTGTGTTGCTGGCTGTGAATGATCAGAGGTGGCAGTTGCATTCGCTGAGGAAGCGCTGGCACGGTTTATGTGTTCTAACACATCAGCAGCCTGCGTCCTTGCGACCGTGGTCTTGTAGTGCTCATGTTTAGACGCCACGTACAGTTTCCTAAACTCTTCGTATGAGAGGGATGGCGTGCCTTTTGTTACGGCAGAGATTTCCTCTACGATGTCCACCTTCCCTGAAGATGCTGACATACCACCTACAAAATGCAAAATATATATATATATATATATATTACAAATTCTTTTACTGTTCGTTTCCTGCTCTTTTTTTTTCTGCAATCCCTGCCTCCCCTTCTTTTATTTTTTTCTCTCTGAAAAGTAGGTCAAAGAAGAAGGATAAAAAATGCAGCGGTGCGCCGCGAAATGTCAAGATATATATATATATATGTATATATATGGTCAAAGCACTAACCCAAAAGAATGCTAAATAAAAAAAATTAAAAAAATGCGGCGAGTCAACTGCAAAAACATAAAGAGAAGGAAAAAGCTGAAACAAAAATGAAAAGGAAAAAAAATAGCACTTTATCAGCAACACATCCGCACACAGAGCAGCACAACTACATGTGCAAAGCGGTCGAGCAATATACAAAGCACCGCTAAGTCCCCCCCCCCCCTAACTGTGCACGTGGAAAAAGAAGAAAAACAAACCCTCGAAAAGGAAAATCAACGCATTTTTTTTTATTATTAAGTTGTAAAATAATAAGTTATAAAATCATATCAGTGTTTTCACTACTTACGCGTAGCCAAACTTCTTGAGAACAGCGACGTTCTGCTTGGGCATCTTGCTGAGAGCGGCCTT